>CAUYRH010033985.1:0-47836 GCA_963574655.1 Perodicticus potto | reverse complement strand
TGCTTTCAGAATTTTCTCTTTCATATTAACTTTAGTGAACTTAATTATGATGTACCCCGGGGATGTCTTATTCGGGTTGAGTCATGCTGTGGTCCTGAAACTGTCTGCTATCTGAATTTCAGAATCTCTTGGCATATCTGGAAAATTCTCTTTCTTAATCGCATAAAGAAGAGACTATGCCTTGTGATGCCACTTCATTGTTTTCAGGTATCCCTATGAGGTGAATATTGGTTTTCTTCAAGTTATCCCAGAGCTGTCTGAGAGAATGATCCATTTTTGCCTTCTATTTCTCTACCTCTTTGTAGGTTTGGGAGCGTTCGAAATCTTTGTCTTCCATGTCAGATATCCTTTCTTCTGCTTGCTCCATTCTGTTACTGAGGGATTCTACTTTGTTCCTCAGATCTTTAAGGGCTGCAACTTCTTGTCTCAATGTGTCAAAATCTTTGGTCATTTGGTCTTTGAATTCCTTGACTTCTTGAGGCAATTTTTGAAATGCACCCTGAATTTCTAAACCCAACTTTTCCTCTATTTTATTGATCTTGTTTGCAATCCAAATTCTGAATTTGATTTCTGTCATTTCAGCCATCTGTTTATGCATAGGATTGCCATTTGTGTCCACCAAATTGTTCCTTGGGGGTTTGATCTACTCCGGTTGTTCTTGTTTCCAGAGCTTTTCTGCTGATTCTGCCTCATATTTATTTTGCACCGTTTGGCTGGATGAGTAGGTAAGGATAAGTTGGGTTGGGGGTTCTAGGAGTAGTGATCGACTAGTCCTTTGCTTGTAAGCTGGGACTGGTGTTTATACCTTTTCCCCTAGAGTTTTGCCAACCCGTTCTTTGCTACTGCCTGCGAAACTGGGGGCCTTCTTTATGTGGTGAGGTTAAGTGGCTCTGTCTTATTTTCAGCTGGTTTCTCTCTTACCCTGGAGAATCGGTTACTCTGTGTTGGAATCTGAGCTGTGGATAAATACCAGCAGTTAGGTCACCACACCCCTCACAGACAACAATTGGAAAAGGAAAATCAAAACTTCCCACTACCACACACCCAGTATACCATGTTGGAAAGTCCTCGGGTGATTGGCCTAGTTGAAGAGGTCCCAATCAATTGTCCCAGCCAGTACCAACCTCAAATCAAAGAGTTGAAAATTCTCTGGTGACTAGATAGCAGGAGTCTGCTGGCAGCTCTAGTATAACTTGCTCCAGGGCTCTGTGAGCTCAAGAGGCCCTCCGCCAGCCAGTAAATTATTCTGGAAAGGTTGATGCCTCCTTCCCCACCTTGCCCCTCTGTCACACCCAGTCTTTGGTAACCCTGCAGGGCTGTGATCCAGTTCCCTCCAATGAGCAGATGCTCTAGAGGTTTGCACCTGCCTGGGTCACAATGGGCTCTGTGGCTCCTCGGCCAGTCCACCAGTTTCTGTCGTTGTTGGCAGGGGGGAGGTGAGGCCTGAAAACCTGGGTACTTATTGGGGCTGGGGCGATTCACTCAGTTCCGGCCCTGTCCCTAATTGATGTTGCTGATAGAACAGAACAAGTTTGCAGAATTTCTGCCCTGTGGACGAGATGCTGGGCTGCTAATAGTCCTGACTCAGGCTGTGAGTTTCAGCCCTTGTCTCAGCTGTCATCCCCTGAGGGCCAGGTGCAGCTGAAATTTAGCAAAGCTTTCTCAGCGCGTATATTCTAATCCCTGCGCTCGGCCCCAGCCGGTGCCGGTACCGCCTCAGGAATATCCTTCACTCCCGAGTCCTGCCTTTCTGCCGATGGCTGCCACTGGAGAAGTCGGCTTCCCCTGGCCATCCAGAGAGAGTGGAAGTGTCTCCTCAAAACATCTCCAGGGGTGCAAGGCCCATAGCCATCGCTCCGCTGCTGCTCGGTGCCTCAGGGTACCTCCTCTCCAGTTCGGCCTCCTCTCAGCTTACTTTCCTCTCACCACTCCCAAGCTGGAAAAACAGCACAGATCAGCAACAGCCCATGCTCTGTCCACACCCCTCAAGAAAATGTCCAAGAATCTGGACTCCATGGGGGACAGACCTGCAGACCTCATGGTGAGAGTGGAGCAGAGTGACGGGAGTTCAAACTTGCAGGTAGAGAATATAGACAGTTTTTTGCCTGGCAGGAGAGTGCCATGGCACCCTAGTAGGGGAACGAGGTCCGGTGTTTAGAGGGTCTCTCCCATGGGGTAGAGTGGGAGGACCTCTGAACTCTGCTCGGTTGTTTGTATGGAGGTCTGGAGTATGCTGCTAGCTGATCTAATGGGGGGAGGGGACTCCTGTCCACTTGGCGATGTGCTCTGTACCTTTTATTTGTATCCTTGGGGTCGCAGGTGGCTCCAGCAGGGTTGATGTGTGTTCTTTGACCTTCTCTTTTGTCTCGGTTCCAAACCATTGGCTTTCTTGCTAAATTTCTGTCTTTTAACTCTCCTTCTGGACGGGAGTGTCTGCGGAAAGCTGGCTACAGACCGCCATCTTGGCTCCTCCCTCTGTGGTTTTGTTATTTTAAAGATAACCATATTTTGAGCCAAGACATAAGTGTTGGTTGTAGTTTTAACAATATATAATTTAACTTTCTGTTTTCCATGATGCCAAACAAAATAAATACTTTTATAGTTAGAAGAGTTTACACCATCAGGCTTACATAAATATGAAACCACCTTTCAGTTTATGAATGAATATAATGTATTTGTTTAGTTACTTTGTGTAAATAAAATCTTTGGCTGTAAATTTTAGTGTTTTTCCCATTAAATTAAATACATGTTTTTAAGGAAATATATTAAGACATCCTTTTTTTTAGTTTTGTGCAAATCCTGGAATATAAGCTTTACAGTGTTTGCTGAATGAATGCAAGATTTATTGAAATTTTTATTTTAATAGTGTTGCGGGAGGTGACAGTAGATGAAGTCTTTATGTTTTTGATTTGAGAACTCTTTTTTTCCAACTAACAGAAAAATGGAAATATTTTGAACCTTATAACAACTTTATGGTTGTTTCTTAGCTGTTTTGATGAATAAAATTAGAGATAATTATAAAAATAAGTTGAAACATATATTTCATTAACCAGTCTGTTGTGAACTCCATTAGTTCTAGAAATCTAAAGTTTTAATAAAGAATTTTATCACATACTCAACATGTGAATTCTTATCTGTAAATAACTTATAAAACTACAGCAAAATTATGTTAAGGATAATTTTCAGTGGATCTTGAAATAAATTCAGATGCCCTGAGAGTGTATACTAGTGTTGCTATGACAAATTTCTACAAAGGTAGTTAGTTACCTAAAAGAACACAGATTGATTATCCAACAGTTCTGGAAGTTAGAAGCCTATCTAGCCTATCTAGTTTTCACTGAACTGAAATTAGGGTGTTTGTAGAGCTAACATTCCTTTCTTAAGGCTCTAGGGAAAAATCTACTTTTTTTGTTTCCTTTTCTAGCCGGTAGAGAATGCCCACATTCTTTGATTTGTGGCCCATTTCGTCTTCAAATCAGCAGTGTCTGATGAGTCTTACTTGACTCCAGTTTTCTCATTGAAGGATATTTGTGATTATGTTGGGCCTACCTGGATAATCTATTTCTTATAAGGTAAGTTGATTAGCAACTTTAATTTCAACCTTACCTCCTCTTGACATATAATATAACATATTCATAGATTATGGGAATTGGGAGGGAACGTTTTTGATCAGGCCATTATTTGCCTGCTGTGGTGGGTTTTAAGTGTTATTCAATATGTATTAAACTAGGGTTGTAAACTCATTTTTAATGGGTGAGATACATGTAGGACTCACAGATAAGTAATTTTTTTCTTTAATGTGTTCTTTATGGTGTAGGAATCTAAAAATGATTTATATTTAAATTAGTTGTCAACATTAAAAATATAGTCTTGGTAAAATAACGCAGGTTTCTAAATTCTACACAAAAACAATTAAGAAAATTGGGCAACCATGGTTGGACAACATCTGCCTAAAGTATATTTGTAATTGCTCAATTTAAATAAGTCACATGTTTTTTATTTCATCAGTGATTGTTTTGCTCCTGGCTGTGTAATTACATCTGAGGCTAGATTTCAGTAGCCATTTTTCTCTCTCTTAGACCCTTTCAGAATTTGACACATCCTATGTTAAATAAATAAGTAAATGTCTACTGACTCCATCTATACTACGTCCATCTGTATGCTTTTCATTTTATAATAACCATAAAATAAATGACACAATACATTATTTTTCTAAACTTCTATCATTTCTCTAAATCAGACTCTCAGACCTCAGTTATTCTAGTGACAGAATATTTAGTCTCATTTGTTATGGTGGCTAAATTCCCAGAGGTGCACCCTTTGCAAAGATGTAACCTGCATTAAAATAAATGTACTACATATATTTTATTAAGATCCTAATGCAGGCTATATAAAGACTATAAATCAATAAGACAAAGAGAAGCATTCTAACCAAACATTGGGAAACATATTCCCCAAAATGATTCAAATGCTCAATCCACATGAGAGAACATGCTCTGGACCTGGTTGTCTACTTGCCCCGACAATGGGGGTCCAGTCTCTGTCTATGGCAAACATCTCTTGCTTTGTAAGCCTGTCTTTCTCTTCCTCAATAAACTTTGTTTCATTCTTGCCTTTAAAAAAGGGAAAAGATGCTCAATATTGTTATTCAAGAAGAAAATGTAATTAAAACCATAATGAGATAACACTACATAGCCACAAAAGTAGAACAATTAAAAGAGGCTGACAGTGCCATGTTTTAGTGAAGATGTGGAACAACTGGAGCTGTATTGCTGGTAGGAACATAAATTGATACAAAACTTTAGAAACTCTTTGGTTATATTTACTAAAGCTAAATTTCTACCTGCCTATGCATTAAAAATTATAGGGCTATTTATGTATTGCCCTGTAAATGAGGGCATGTGTTTATCAGAAGACAAAAATGTTTATAGTAGTTTTACTTATTCTGGCTCCAAGCTAGAAACAACCATATGTTCATTAACAGGAAAATAAATAAATAACTTGTAGAATACTCATACAATGGAATGCTTCCTATTTTTAAAAAAGAATGAACTATTGAAAACAATATGGATGCATACCAGAGACTTAATTATGAATAAAATAAGCCCAGAATAAAAAAAAATGTGCATAGTATTTAACTTTATTCATATAAAATTCTAGAAAAAGTAAACCAATTTATTGACAGAAGTCTGAATAGTAGGAGAGGCAAGAGGGAGTATCTTGTCATGTGGGAAATGTTGATATTATTGGGGTGGTGATTACATGAGTGTGTGCATATTGAAATATGTATTGGACCTTTTAGAGTGGTTACAGGGACCCCTTCCATTTGTGAATCTTTTGTGTCTTTCAGAGTGATAGTTAATAAGAAGTCTGTTTTTCAGGGGTATTTAGCTTAGCATTTTAACCTTTTGCATTGTATGTTCTCATAACTTGGGAAAAAAAACATTTTGAGAGGAACCAACCATAGTTCGAGATTCTCCAACCTTGAGGTTCTGCAATCTCCACGTCACTGCAAGAAACTTTGCTGGCTATTTCTGTTCTCTGCCAGAATCCCTTTGGTCAGGTGTGCAACCCCTGACCCTCACTCAGAGCTGGCCTAAGCCCTCAGGATAAAAGTGATTGTGGAATTGTACTTCACCTCTGAGAAGTTCTCCCTTCTTCAGAACTTAACATCTCTGGTTCTTATTACTTCTGCAGCAGAAGAATTTATACACCTTTAAGTACATAAATTTCACATTTAATCTTAGTTTTCTAGCTGTTTTGGAGGGATCTTTAGCTGCTATAATGATTGCACTCTATCCCAGCACTACCATTTTTGGAATAAAATTGTATATGGAACTATGCTAAATGCTGGGGTTGCAGAAGAATAGAGCTTGAATTTTTTCTTGGACATTGTAAAAGTTTTATAATTATAGGGCATAAACAACAAAATGTAACTAATAAAACAGAAAATCATGGGATAAATTCCTAATAAATTGCATGAACAAGACACTTAAAGGGCCAAGGGAAACCTCAAGTCATAGGATAAGTAAAGAAAGCAAACCTTTAAAATCAACTTTAAGGAAAGGGTATTGTGAGGTAGGAAGAGCAAAATAATGCTTTGGGAATTTTAATCTATCGGTCCTAAAGACACCACTCAAACATATGATAATGTATACACAATGACAAATAATTGAGATTATCTGTTAATGTTATGTTTTATGGAATTGGCCCACTATAAAATTTTGGTAAAATTATAAAAAGTAGTATATTATCTATCATATAGTAGGCACCTTTCCCATTAATAACACTACTGGAATTTTAATAATGTAGCCATTTACTGTTTAATTCTGAATCCTATTTCTCCTCTCAGGAATGGAAATCAAAGAACTTGTAATTTAAAAAAAAAAAAAAAACTAGGTAAAAAGTTTAACAAAGCTCGAGGTAAGAGGAGATACTTGATTTCTAGTCTCAAAAATTCAGGCTTAATTTCTGTGAATAATTTTTTTAAAATGCTATAGAATTATAAACAATAATGTGAGGCAAAAATAAAAAGAGAAGAAATGGGTGGGGTGAGCTCACTGCTTTCTGGCTCAATTATGACTGATTTTTAAGCACGTCTTATTCAATTCTATAAGAAATATTAGAAAAATGTAATAATATAACCAAAGATACTTTCAAAATACATAAAGGCTATAAGGAAATGAGAAAAAATGGTAATGAGTAACAACAGATGTTTCTTTCTTGGATGAGTAATTAGAGATAGAAATAGCATCTTGCAGAAAGCAAAAGGGTTTTTATCACCAACTCTTCAGGAATTCAGCAAGATATTTCACAAATGTGGATAAATTTTAAGACTTAAAAAAGTGAGGAAGAAATATAGATCTCTAAGTTCTAATAGGTTATGTGTTGGTCCCAATCTTACACCTTGATGGACCAGGCAAAAGCCACAAATGACTGTCCTTACCAGCATGTTTCAGTAGCTGAAATTACATCATGAGAGATTCGTTACTTCAGGCGGGAGTGTGAATATCTGCATTTCACTGTGTAAATGTACAGTCTTCTGGAGTGGTAATGTAGCTGGTTTTCTTTAAAGTAACTTTTCTACACTGTCTTAGTAGGAAAATGTAAAAGAACAGTTGGTTGAAAGGAGCGGCATGTGGCCTAGGATATTTTGCGTTAAACAGTACAAATGTTGGTTCGCATTACTAAAGAAACTTACATCCACTCTTTGGATAAAACCGAACACTCAGATTGCAACTATTCATCGTATACTGGGTACTTCAGAAAGGTGTGTTAAGACAGTAGAGCGAGTTGAGGAGAGGTAAGTGGTAAGGTGAAGAAAACTCTGGCTGTTTATTTTGGTCTGCTCGGCTTTACTATGTGAAAAAAAATTAGTGCAGAATATTAATGTTTTGGCTTCTTCCTCTGTAGAATCCATTTGCTCTTAACATTACTGTTTGGAAGTTTGAACAGCTGCCTGATTTTTTGTCATGCTTTCTGTTTCCTGCCCTGTTCTAAGCTCTGTCTCTGATGGCTCTGCACTGCTACTCCCCTCCACCCTCACAGAAAGACAGCCAACAGTATTGTGAATGTTGAGGTGTTTGATACACCCAAAATTTCCATTTCAAAATCACATTATTTAGGTCAATCTTATTAACTAAGCCACATGTCAGAAGCCTATAATCATGGTTTCTGTCATCCCATTTCTGTGTTGTTTGGGGAAATTGTTTAAGTCTATAACATTTTCTATTTTTTATTTGGAATCCCCAGCCTTAGAAGCTATGGCCTTAATATTATCTTGCCCCTGTGTATGCATGTGTGCACGTACACATGGATGCATACATGTGTGTGAATAGCTGTAAAATACCAGGCCTACTGTATCTTGCTAGAGTTTACCACGGGCCTGGATTTGTAGGTCTTTTCCTATTGCTGGTTGTCTTGACAGAACATATACAGTTGCCAGGATCAGCGTGTTGTCAGAAACAGTGGTTCCTTTGGGTGATTTTCCTGAGTTACCATCATAGCCAACATTCACTCACACCTTTGTGTTGTATTCTATGTATTTCTTAATTATTATTAACTGTAAGTCATTTTTTTTCACTGATAGAAAATATAAATACAAAGTAATATCACAATTTTTTTTTCTATTTTTTTTTTTTTTGCAGTTTTGGGCCAGGGCTGGGTTTGAACCTACAAGCTCCAGTGTATGGGGCCAGTGCCCTACTCTGCTGAGCCGCAGATGCCACCCAGTCATATCACAAGTTTTTCATGATAGAAGTAAGAGAAGAAAATGGTTGTATTTTATTATGTTCCATATTTATTTTATTAGATAGTATTTGATTAATCATTCACCTTGGTGACAGTGTGTGCACACAAAAAGACAAAAAGATAGTTTTTAACATGCACGTTTTCAGATAATGCTATCTTTTTATATTTTAAGCTTTGTCACTACAAAACACTTTTAAAATGTTAATAACAAAATAACTTCTATTTTTGTAGAAGACAAAAAATTTCTACTTTTGTATTCTATTACAAAAATTCCAAATTAAGTTATCCATGCTAATAACCATGTAATGTGTTTGTAATCTAAAGTATTCAAATTGTAATGGGAGGTCTAAAATTGTGGCCTCCTGGGCTATGAGAAGTGCCTGTGTCAATGCTCTACTTCTATTCCCAGATTTTAACCCTAGAACACAAGAGAACATCTAAACACGCCATTTCACAGTGGGCATCCCCACTGGTCAGCACAGGTCTTTCTTCAATTGTGATCCATTGAGAAGTTACAGAGTTTAATGGCCCTGATACTATCATTGTACCTCTCTGACCTCCACTCATGTAAGTGTTTTAATAGAATTTGTAGCAACATGAGCTAATTCCTGGGATTGCTGAGAATTATATTCTCAAGTATATATGGAAGTTTATTGTTTCTTTTCTCCTTCTTAATCTTTAATACATGTATTAAACAAATTTATGTTTTTTTCTCAGATATCTCATGAAATAAACCCCATACATATATCCAGTGGGTTAACAATGTTCATTTAAGAAATAATTCATTCTCCTTTCCTTCAAGGAAGTGTAATGAATCAGAAAGCATTGATTCGGTAGTTCTAACCTTCTACAGTGATTCTCTAGGATTCATTTTTCTCTTTGAGAGGGATGAAAAACTTAAAATATACCACAGAAACAAAATTTAAGAAAGTTCTGTCTTTAATAGTTTAAAATTATTTTTCGCCAAGTAAAGCTCAAATATAAAATTGTAAAAAATTATAATTTTGAATGATAATGAATTTATAATTCATTGAATTATGAATGCTTAGATCTAAAACAATGTATTTTGGAATCCTTTGTTTGCTTTGTAGTTCTGAATAGCCTAAAATCTGTATTTAATATGTGTGTGTATGCGTGTATATCTCTACAAGCATTGGAATTGAATGATTTTTAAAAAGTTGGTCTCTTTTAACTTCCCTGGGGGTTAGCAGTGAGTATATCTGACATATTCCACTTCCAGAAATAGCATACAAAGTTGTTTAAACTGAAACTCCTGTTGATAACAAATAGAAAAATGGGACTAAGAGTTTCTTGGAAAAGCAAAAATTTCTCAAAGGCATCAAGATGTACCATAGCAGCAAGGATGTGCAGGTCTAAGGTTTAGGAAAGGAGGAGAACCAAACCCGCCAGCAGAGGCCGGCACGCGGAGCTGCTACACAGGAGCGTGATTAGTATTGGGAGGGGTAGTTCATGAGAAAGACCCAGCTGTGTAGAGATATTTAAAAAACACAATGCGTATGCATCTAGTAATGTGGTTTCTGATATATTAAAAACAAAACTGACAGAACTAAAAAGAGAAAAATGCACGAATATATACTTATCCTGCGAGATTTTCACATACCTTTTCTTATAACTAGTAGAACAAACAGATACAAATATGTGAGTATGTAGAAGATCTGAGCTTCAGGGGAAGTCCACAGAGCCTCCCTGGAGACGCCCAGGAGTTGGCATCTTGATGTGTTACTTGCATGTGGTTTCTGCCTTACTGGTCTTGCTTTTCCTTTTCACTTAACTTTTTAGGCCTTGAGTTTGTGTTACACAGGATTAGCATAATGGCTTTGTTTAATAGGGGGCTTGGATTAAAAAAGTAAGTTATTCTTTAATAACTGGAAAATATGGGGTTACTACAGTATCTCTTTACCAAGCAATGATACCCTAGATGCTTCAGTTCTCTCTATACATGATAAGGAGATTAGAGTATTAACAACAATAACAATAAAAAGACAAGTGTTTTTCAGTAGTTTGACTATGGCAGGAATATAAAGCATTACCCATATTGTGAAAAGAATAGCATTGAATTATCAGTGTTCCCAGCATCACAGACACGGTAAAAGGCGGGGCAGCAGCATTCTCAACCACAGAATGAAGACAAGTGGAAGACCTGTGTGAAGAGTTTCCTGTGGAATCACAAGTAAATGAACGGTCAATAGGATTTAGCAAAGGCTATTTTGACCAAAATTTAGCTCATTTCTAAAAACATGACTTTTTTGTTAGTTTGGGGAATATCTATATTCCCAGGTAAAATATCTATCAATTTTCAGAACTCTCCTTAATTACATCACATAATAATAATATGCTGTAATTAAGGGGAGTTATGAAAATTTAAGCCAGATGTTTGATAAAAATAGTAAAATAAACTTTTCACCCTCAAACCAAACTCAGTAAAGCATTTTCATGTAAATTAATTTGGGAGAATAGATTTTATAGCAGATAAGCGCCTGAAGAGTTAGCATATGGTCCCAAATGTAGCTCTAGAAAAACACTCAAGTCTAATCTGCTCTCTTCCTTAGTCAAGTAAATTTCTTCTCTAAATAATTCACCTTTTAATTTCTCAATTTCTTCAAACTCTTCCTCTTTAATGGAGATGTACATTTCTGAAGTTCTTTGAAAATAGAAATCCCAGTAATAGTGCATGCAGCACCCATCTGGGTGATTTTCGAATATTTGTCTTTGCCCACAGCTCTGCGTATTTGTAGTTCCAGGGTGACTTTTCCTTTACTATTGGGATCTGTCTATTGAAGGCACACTATCACTGCAAACTCCGTACAGCCCCAGTTACGCAAATCCTAAATAATATCCTATTCCTAATGAATCTCTATCTATCTACATTGTTGGGTTCAAATTATTTATTCTGGAAAACAAAGTTTATCTTTACAGGTTTACCTCATAGTGATTCCTTTCATTTGTTCTGCACTTGGTGTCACAGTGCTATTAAATATTCTTTAAAAATATAATCCGCATTCTCTTACTGTTTTGTCTCTTTCCATATCATTCCCTTTGCCTGATGATGCTGTTTCCAAAATATACCCAATTATACCTTTGGTACATTTGGGGGATTTCTTATATCACCGCCTTCCTCATGTTTTTAAACCTCTCAAGCAAACGCTTGTATATTTCCAGTTTCTGTGCTGTGCTAGTATTGAGGAACCATTTTTATTTCTGTAGTGGTGTAAATATTTTAAAGTCATTTAGAATATTTTATTTATCTTAGTCTCTTTTATAATGCATCGAATAATTATTATCAATACATTTGTGAAAATGGGCAAGTCTGGATTTCCTCACAAACTGACAAATAAAATAGTAAATTATATATTTTATATGTACATACAGTAAAAGCTAACTTAAGAAATAGGTAGGTATTTCTATTTTAGTAACAGTCGGTTTTATGGAGTAGTGCACAAACAATGGCTACCTAAAAATTTATATAAATTGTTATGCTAATTCTCTTATTGAAGTACCATAAATGTCCGTTGATGGATGTGTGTTTTTGCCTGACTGACAGCTGTCAAATAAAAAGAGGTGACATAGAGTGGTGAAGAAGGATGCTGATAATTCTGAGGACTTAAAAATAAGAGCAAAATCATTTTAATATTTAAAAATTTAGTTATGAAAATTGAGGCTAAATTGGTTTTAGAATTATAATAAATAATGTTATTAATCACTTCAGTTGAAATTCTTAAAGGAAACAAGAATTTTCAAAACTAAAACATCATCAAAATCAACCCATTTATTTTATAGCGTATCTCTGAGAACTTGACAGCCATAATTTATTCATTAATGAGCTTATATCTTGGCATCTTGACTCGTTTCAAACATCCTTTTACAAGAATCCATCATATGCGCTGACAATTCTGGTGATATAGAAGAAGAGTGGTAACTTTACTTTCAGCCCTGTTATTTTGTTTACTTTGTTTTTTTACCACATTACATAGTTACCTACATAGAAAAACATGTAAATTTAGTAACCAAATTAATAATGATTGTAATAAACCTTAAATTTGTATAAGTTACTTTCACATCTTTAGTTTATTGTCTGCACCTTTTCATTATCACAGTATTGGCATGGGAGTAGAGTCAAGATAACACTGTGTTCCATGGAGTTTGATAATCCAGTGAAGTTGTGTCAGCATGAGGCATTTAAACTGCTTTAAAGAGTCCACTAAGAAATGCTTATCCACTTCACACCTACAAACAATAAAATTTATGAGTTTGTATTGCAATTTGTATTTATTGAGCTTGGATTTATATTACATTGAGTGGTATCCAAAGAGTTGTTTCTTTTTTTTAAAAGATGATGTTTGAAACTAGAAATCCATTATGATTACTAAAGAATAACAGAAAAGAAAAGAAGCAGTATTGAAGCTATTACCATGAATGCATTCTGGGTTCTGAGAAAAATGTGGACATGCTGTTCAATCATAAATCTTACCTCAAGTTTAAATGACTTGTCATTCTGGTGGAAGAAAAGAACTTCTGTGTCTTGTGGCTATAATATTCAGTGTTCAGTGTTAAGTGTTCAAGAGTAGTTTCTGAAGAAGCAGTATCAATCCAAAGACAGAAGTGTCTGAGAGGTAATCACTGCTTAATGTCTTGATGACTCCATCACCATGCTGAAGTGGGCTTGTATTATCTCAGCTTGCACATCCAATACTCAACACATTTTAAAAGTCTTGAAGTTTTTATTCTCTCTCTCTGTCCACTGAAGTGGAAACTGCTGCTTTTGCAATTATTACAGCAGACAGTATGGTTATATTTTTCTGAAAACATGTATTCATCAAGATCTACTTTGTAGTATGATGGCTCTTCCCAGGAAGAAAATCACAAACCTAGTGATAATATCGTCTTCTTATACACCTAACGTTTTTGTGGACGATATATGATTTCTTAGTCTATTTGGCTAAGAAAGTTAACAAGTTACTGTAGACTGAGTAACAACAGAAATTTATTTCTTGTGCTTTTGAAATAAACAGGAGTCAAAGATGTGGTGTCTGGCCAGGCTTGCTTTCTGACTCACAGACAGGGAGCTGTCTTCTTCTGTGTCTTCATACGGCTGAGCGGGTGAAGGAGCTCTCTGGGGTCTGATTATAGGAGCACTAATCTCATTCATAAGAGCTCTACCCTCGTGAGTTCATTACCTACCCAAACCCCAAATACAAATATCATTACACTGGGGATTAGGCTCTAGCATATGAATTATAGGAACACAAACATTCAGTATATAACATTTTTCAGTATATAAATTCAGGCAATTTATCAGAGCAGCATAGATTCTTCTCTCTGGTTAGGAGAGACTGCATAGTAAGATTTCACATACAGCTAAAATCAAGCTGCGTATGCATTTGCTGTTACCACTAAATAGTACGCAGCATCCAAATGTGTTTTCAAATGCTTGTCTATTGAATTAGTTAATATTACTGCTGTCTTTATAATTCAATAAAGTTTTTTTGGTGAAAGGTTAAATAAATACAAAGTCGAGGCACCATTTAGATGTTAATGATAAAACATCAGCTAAATTGTTAGTAATATTGCCAAGAAACTCAAGAAGTCTATATGAGGTTTGACAATTAAGTGTGTAAACGTAAGACCATGCACTTACGGTGGCAGCACTGTAGAACCAACTTGATCAGTTTTCATAATCTTGTCTCTCATTGTTATCAGTGTGTCCATGTGTGTCATTGTCCTGCTGAGGGGTGTTTGTCGTTATTGCTGTGTGTTTTTGTGTGCCGTCACGAAAATGTCAGAGCTCAAATTAAAGCAACAAACAAACATTCATAAATTTCTTATTAAACTTGGCAAGAGTGGAAGTGGAATCAGAGACATGTTAGTCCAAGTTTATGGGGATAATGCCATGTACAAAATGGCAGCATGCGAATGGGCTAAATGTTTTAAGAGAAAGCGTCACTGGTAAAGAGTGGTCAGGGTGGCCAGTGAGGAGCAGAAGTGATGAAAACATCGCCAGAATCCATTGAATTGTGTGTCAAAATTGTCAGCCTGAAGACCAAACATAGAAGGCCAAATAAACATTGATGGAGAAACAGGAAAATCTTAACTGAAAATCTTGGTCAATAGCTTCTGGCTCACGACAATGCACCGGCTCACACGGCACTGTCGGTGAGGGAGTTGTTAGCCAGTGGACAAATAACTGCATTGGAGCACCCTTCCTACTCACTTGATCTGGACCCCCGTGATTTTTTTCTTTACCTGAAGATAAAGGAAATATTGAAAAGAAGACATTTTGGAGACATCAAAATACAATGTAATACGATGTAGCTGTAATATGATGACAGCTCTGATGACCATGCCAGAAAACGAGTTCCAAAATTGTTTTGGAGGGTGGACTAGGTACTGGCATCAGTGCATAGCTATCCAAGGGGGGGATTTCAAAGGTGACTGTAGTGATATTCAGCAATGAGACATAGAACAATAGTTCCAGGATGAGTTTGTGAACCTAATTGTCAGACCTCATAGGGATGTAGGTTACCTTCTAGTAAAATAAAGTCTTTTTGGTGTTTTGTATTATCTTTCAAATAGTGTGATTTGTTCTTTTACAGACTGTGTTCTCTTCCCTAAGCACTCATCTGTGACTCTGAATTACATGAAAATGTTTTTCCAACATACTTTCCTGCTACCTGGAAGAAATAAGGCTGTTTTAGTTAGCAATTCCCTCATATATGAATGCTCACATATTTACACAGATACACACACACATATATAATTTATATTTTATGATGCATTTGAGTTTCTTACTCATCTGAATTTTTTCCTTTGCCTCCAAAAATTGACAAAGTTATGGATTAGTCAACACTTTCTGCCACACCTGGTTATAGGAAAGAATTCACATTTTCGTACTTGACTATGGCCCCAAATAACCACTGTAGTCATTATTACTTGATACTCCATCTTTAGGTAAAACAAAACCAAAACAAAACATGAGAAATACAAGAAGAGACAGGCCAGTTTGGGCTTGCCTTAATAACTTTCTGATGAAGTTATTCATAACTTACAGAACTTACAGGACTCAGCATGCGATTACAGTACAGGCTAAGATCTCTCCCTGTG
Source organism: Perodicticus potto (assembly GCA_963574655.1). NCBI lineage: Eukaryota > Metazoa > Chordata > Mammalia > Primates > Lorisidae > Perodicticus > Perodicticus potto. The sequence goes on along the minus strand of CAUYRH010033985.1, from coordinate 32,467 downwards.
ATGTAATACACAGATAATCAGGAGGGGGAAAAGACACAGAGTCTTGAGGAGTCCACGTGCTGACTCCCATGTGAACTCTCTCTCTTCCCCGGTACCTAGGGTCACATAGAGCACACCCTCTCTGCAGCAACAACAGCAGCAGCCACATGTGTCCAATATTTCTTCTCCAGAAATCCCATTAGAGACACAATATCCATGTTTTTATTGGGAGGCTGTTAAATCCCTAACATGTGCCAAAATTCCGGAAGTAAACTGGGTGCTCACCATCAGTCACAGTGTGTACAAACTTAGTGTAGGTGCAGCAAACCCATTTTAGAAGTTAGGGATGTTAGAAAAGTAAAGTTTGCAGATGACCAGCAAAGGCCAGTCCTGCAACCTCAGATCTGCTACAGTAACTCTTTTTTTCCCACACAGGTGTATATTGCATACTTTAGTACACAATTTTTCATAGCATCTATTCCTTTAAGAATAAAGGAACCCTGGGCCTGCTTCTGCTCTAACATCAGAATATTGCAGGTGTTCGTGGGCATGTACGTGCATTCTCCCTCTCTTTCTCATATTCCCTTCTTTCCTTCCTCTTTTCTTTTTCCATCCTCTCTCTCCCCCCATTTCTGTGTTTGTACTCCTATGCTATTTGCTCTGGGATAAAAGAATGCTTTTTAAATCCCAGCAAGTTTATTGATTTGTTATTGATGCAGCAAGGGAGATAACCCACTGTAGTAAACATTGGATGATGATTTGGGGGAGAGTTGAATTTATGGAAGTTGCAGGTCTTTTTTGTATTTGTTATGGAGAGAGGAGAATTCAATGATTTATTTTTTATGCTTTATTGATTATATTTTACAATTTTTTTACATATACTTGTGTTTATTAGATTTCCACTTTTTGCCTTCACAAAATTAAAAAGGCTTAAAATTTAATAGCAACAATAATGTTTAAGATAAGGACTAGAAACAAAAACCTCGTAAAGAATGAATGAAGATAAATACATTCAGAAAAGAAATCAGATGATTGCTGCATCAAAATATTAAACAACAATAATAATAACAATGCAAATAAAGTAACATTCACATTGTCAAATAAGACATAAAAATATAAGATGTCAATGGAAAGAAGCAGGATTGCAGTTATCCCCAGGGAAATAAAATTATGATACCTTCTGTATCCTCACATTCTGTATCTGTATTCTCACAACCAACCACAGACTGAAAAATTAAAAAAAGAAAAAAAACCAATGTAATATTATATGAATTAAATGCAGCATAATGACTATTTACTATTTGCAATGTATCTACATTGTATTAGGTGTTTGAGGTAACTGTAGAGATGATTTAAGGTGTATGAGAGAATGTGCATAGGTTATATCCAAGTACTTTTTCTATAAGGGACTTAACGCATCTTGAGCATCAGCAAATTTGGGTATTAGTGTGGGGTCCTGGAATCAATCTCCCTTGCTGATACTGAAGGGTGACTTTGGTCCCTCTTTAGCCAAAGGGAGCAACACATTCAGTGTTTCCTTTGCACAATGTTGTTTTTCCCTCTTCAGGCATGACGCTGGAGTCTTCTGTCTTTCTTGTTCCATTGTGATTATGCAAAATTCTCATCAGATGTTAATATTTTATGACATGATTTATCAGCAGCTACTTAAAGAAAATTTATCCTCGTAGACCTGTAATATCTATCAAAGCTTTGTATATTGTTGATGCTTAATAATATTCAACCAAAAAAAAAATAACATTCAACCATTACCACTGGTGCCCACTGTCAAAAACAAGAACAAACATTGTGTCAACCAATTTGCCTACCATAACCATTCTGGTAGAGTATCTCCTCTTCTAAAGTCAATATAAGAAATGTCTGAAGAACATCCATATATTTCCTCAAAAGGAGTAGTAAAAAGAAGTAAGTATTATAGTGTTTAAGAGATATGAGTACCTTTTGCACTATGTACCTCAACATGACCAATCAAGAAAGTAATATAGTTTACAAAAAAGCTTTGTTGTTGTTGAACATACATAGGAGTAAGGGACAGCATTCAGTACTACTTTATGACTTCAACAAGTATAGCTCCAAGAAGGGGTGTGATATTCTGTTTGGTTGTGGCAAGTCTAACCTATTAAACTTGATCCCAATGTTCAGTCTGCTTAGACTTGGAGCCTGGGTGCATTCTGCATAGCCCCTCTCTGTTCTGGCCCTCAGGATGCATCCTGCCTATATTTATTTTGTTCTCTTTCCTTTCCTTTATTGACCTTCATAGCCCCTTGGACATTTTTATTGATACTGTTTCTTCTCTAGCTCCATGAAATGAAACCGACCTCTCCAAGTTGTAGGTCATTCTCAGTTTCAGTTGAGTGTTTGCCCTTTTACTATACATAATGAACCCATAAATATGTGTTGTGTTCCTGTCGTGTCTTTAATCATTTTTATAAATGTAACCATATGTTTACATGTCAGTGTATACCTTGATTTTTCACTTAACATTATGCTTTAGAATGATATTTATCCAGGTTGATACATTTAGATGTAATTATTTGTTTTGACTCCTCAGCCATAGTAAAGGGTATGTTAATTTCTAAACCTATAGTCTGAATATCTTTAATCCTTCTCACTCTAGGGTCGCTCTTGAATTTAATATGAATAGCTGAACCTTCTTCCTCAGTGACTGCACAGAGTACAGCCCTATCTTAAAGTTCATTTGAGGATCTCAATAATGCTTTCACCCAACCAGTTGTCATATATCCTAAGAACTCATGGGCCTGCGGTTACGTCCATACAAAGATATTTGTTGATGTACTCCAAGAAAAGAAAAGGTGACGCTCGAGTGAAACAAATTAGCCCCAATTCTTTTCAAATCTTGTTTGACAGACTTTCACAAAGCTGGTTGCTTTTTTTCCCTTTGAGTTCAGTTGGAAAGAGGAATCTATTACTAGAATTAAATTAATCCTATCTCCAGACTTCCATAATGGTTACAGAAGTTCAAAAGAATCAGAATGTTTTAAGATATTATTGCTGTTGCTGCAGGTGGAAAGGTTTTAGAGAGGCAGATGCAAAATATTTGGAAGATGAGTTAGTTTTCACTTTGGTCTGCTTCTATTGTTTCCAATTCCCATTTAAAAAAAGAATCATTTAAAAAATTTTATTATTATTAGAATTACTGTTTTTTTGATTTATTATTTCAAAATATTAGGAGAATAGAAATATTTTCTGTTACAGGAATCACATTTGTAATGCCTGAGTTAGGGTTATAAAAAAGAATCTTGAGATTAACAATGAAGGCATAAAATGGTCTACCGTAATTATGGGTATTAAAAGGGACTTTAAAATTTGAAGCTGCTCGAAAATACACTTTATTTTTCACTTTGTGATGCATTAGATGACCCCTTTTTAGTTACGTCCTTTATCAGCATCCAGACAAACTGAGTGACTGACGTTTTATTTATTTATTTATTTTTTCTCTTTTATTCATCTATTCTTTCAGGTATTGTGGTGTACTTTGTTGGCAAAGAATGCCATAACTTTTGTTCTCTCTGAAAGAAGTATCTTCACTTTCGTCGTGAGGCAGAGGAAACTTTCATTTCTTTTTTGATATGAATCTGGTCCGTGGACAGGTGGTGTGCTGAGCTTTAAACAGCTTGATGAATGATTTGGCTCTGTGTAGCAGTGTCAAATAATGTATGAGTTGGCAGTCTCAATGAAACTGAATAAGGTTTTCTGTTATGTATGTACCTACTGACTCCCAGCTGTGCACGCTAGGTATAAATCCTGCCTTTCCCCTCCCTGGTGCCAGTAATTCACCCAGAGCTGCCCATTCAAGTCTGGTTAGCTAACGATTTCATTCACTATGAGGAGCCACTCCTGTACTTGGAGCAGTTTCTTATTTGCTGACAGGCTAAGTGATATGAGTATAATCCACCAATTTCTTGAAATAATAATGAAAGATTGAAGGAATTCTTGCTTAAGACCCTCTTTGAAGGGGGAGAAAAAAGATCGCATCTCCTGAAGTTGGTGAATGTACACTTAGATTTCAGATTTTGTTAACAATATTAACTTTTCACCATATTTTCTCTAATAGAATGATGCTTTAGTTTGTGTTCTGGATAAAATTAGTATTTGCTTTTCTTTTTTCTTTCATTATAAACAAATAGACAAAATCCACTTATACTATGTATCTACATAGAGAAGCTATTAGGTCACTTACGAGCATTGAGAATTTCTTCATGTAACAATATTCACCTTTCATTTTACCCTGTGGATCATAAAGAGATATTTAAGGAGAAAAATATAGTTTTTGTTATACATTATTCTTAGTTTCTTAAATCCATGAAAACATTCCCATTCTTGTGATATAATGGAGGATATAATGAAATGGGACCAAATGAGGGCAGGGAGACAAAATGAGGAATCATTTGTAGTGATGTTAATCAATATTTGAGGTATATTAGTCTGTCTGTGTGTCTTCCAGACTATTTGTTTGTTTATTTGTTTATTTATTTCGAGACAGGATCTTTCTATGTTGCCCAGGGAGCCATCCTCCCACCTCAGCCTCCTGAATAGCTGGAACTACAGGTGTACATCGCCATGCACAGCTTTAAAGTAAATAAGTTGTAGGATGTTTGAAATTTTCGAAGTTGAATTATAAGAATCTTTTTTTTTTTTTTTTTTTTGTAGTTTTGGCTAGGGCCGGGCTTGAACCCACCACCCCGGGTATATGGGGCTGGCACCCTAGTCCTTGAGCCACAGGCACCACCCTTATAATTTTTTTTTTGTTTTTGCAGTTTTGCCAGGGCTTGAACCTGCCACCCCCAGCATATGGGGCTGGCGCCCTACTCCCTGAGCCACCTTACATAAGGAAGAGGGACTGAACAGAGGAAGAGGAAATAAGATTCGCCAGTAATTATAGTGAGCTGCAGAAGTGAAGGAGGCAGATAAAAAGCATAGTTTGAGATACTTATTTTGAAGTAAGTATTTGATATTAAGGTGGACATGATATTTTGGAGTTTATAAAATAATCTGAGTTGGGGAGTCATGGTAATTGGAGTCATGAAGAGTAGATATGGAAACTGAGAGAGTACAAAGCAGTTATATGTTAAAAATCTCAAGCTAGAGAGGTCAGCAGCCATCCTATATGATAGCCACAGGCTCCATGTGGATAATGAGCATTTGAAAGAGTATGAACAGAGATGTGCTGTGACTATAACAGATGAGCAGGATTGTGAAAAATAGCACAATATCTCATTAGTAACTTTTATATGATTAGTTATTTGATAATATTTTGGCGTGATCAGGGTAAATAAAATGTATTAGATTAATTTCACTGTATATTTAATATAGCTACTAGTAAATTTAAAATTACCCTGTGGCTTGTATTTCATGTTTATTGGCTAGTGCTCATCTAAAAAATAAACCCCTACCTCTTTAGCATGATGACTTATTAGGACCTAGACTGTTACTGTCCCAAACTCACCTTCTGTTCCTCCCTCCCAAGTCTCCTATATCCAACCACAGCAAGATGTGTGCTGGTTAGTTCCCTTCCACGGCAAGCTGTTGCAGTTTGTAGCCTTTTACACCTGTTGGTTCCTATTTCGGGAATACCTACCTTTTCCTTGCTAATTCCTTTGCTTTTAGGTTGGCTCTTCAAAGAAAAGATGCTTAAAGTTAATGAGTAAAAGTCATTTTTAGAGGTTCCCCATATCTGATTATTTTTAAAGGGCGAGAATAAGAAAATGATCGCACCTATCACCCCATCTCACTAATTATCCATTCATGTCCAATCTTGTTTCCTGTTATGACTCTATTCATTGCTTTCTGCTCATATTATTTTGAATAAAATCCCAGACATCATTTAAGTTTACCCACAAATATTATAGTGTATATTTCTAAAATGCTGAGGGCTATGTATAAAATAACCATAATAACATAATTGTTTAGTATCATTGAGAGTAAATGATCAAGTAAACATTTTTCTACTAATTATTTTTTTAAGTTGATTGTTCAAACAAAGATCTAAGTAAGGTCTATACAGTGCAATTGGTTGATCTGGCTCTTAGTCTTACAGATTGCTTCTCTATCTCTTTTTTCTTAATGAAATTATTTCTGGAAGAAACAAAATCTGAAGTAAGGTAATGTGATGCCTCCAGCTTTGTTCCTTTTGCTTAGACTGGCTTCTGGATCTTTTTTTGTTCCATGTGAATTTTAGGATAGTTTTTTCTAATTCTGTGAAGAATGGCATTAATACTTTGATAAGGATTATGTTCAGTCTGTACATAGATCTGGGTAGTATAATCATTTTAAAATGTTAGTTCTTCCTATGTATGAGCATAAGATATTTTCCATTTGTTTGTGTTGTGTATAATTTTGTTCATCTGTATTTTGTAGTTTTCCTTATAAAGATCTTTCACCTCCTTGGTTAAGTATATTCCTAGATATTTTACAGGTTTTTTGTTGTTGTTGTTTTAAATGGAATTGCCCTCTTGAGTTAGTTCTCAGCTTGATTGTTATCAGTGTAGATGAATGCTACTTTGGTACATTGCATTATATCTTGAAACTTTACTGAATTTTTTAATCTAAGCAGTTTTTGGTAAAATGTTCAGGTTTTTCTAGATACAAGATTATGTTATCAGCAAATAGAGATAATTTGACTTCTTTTCCAATTTGGATGTTTTTTATTTCTTTCTCTTGCCTGATTGCTCTTGCTAGGACTTCAGGTACTATTCTAGATAGGACAGGTAGAAGTGGGCATCCTTGTCTTATTCCAGTTCTTAGAGGGAATTCATTCAAGTTTCCTCCATTCAATATGATGTTAGCTAAGGATTTGTTGTATACAGCCTTTACTATTTTGAGATTGTTTCTTTGAAACCTAGTTTGTTGAGGGCTTTTATCATGGAGGGATTTGGATTTTATCAAATGAATTTTCTGTGTCAATTGAGATGATCATACAGCTTTTGTCTCTAATTCTGTATATGTGATGAATCACCATTTATTCATTTGCATATGTTGTACCGTCCTTTCCTCATCCAATGTGAGTTTTACTTTCACATTGATTTTAAAGATTTGTGTGAGATTTGTACTCCTCATAAACTTTGCATCTTCTATTATTGCTTCAAATATGGAGGTAAGAACAATACAGAAATTTGAATTTCACTTGTTTCTCAAACACTGCAATTCCTCTACTCCCCAGTACAATTTATGGGGGATGGATTTATATACATATGCCCAATTGATTATGATTTTTATTACATTACTTCTTATAGATCTCTGAAATTTATATTTATTTAAAACTGTTTAATCCATCAAGTTAAAATTACTCTTCCTTGCAAAGTAAGCCTTAGGTATGAGAAATTTAATATGGAACTTGATAGTGTCTTAATTATTGTTTTTTTAATCTTGTGTTAATAGGAGGGTACCTGTGATCAGGCTACTTTATTTGTGGTTGTAAGGTAAAGTCCACAGTCTGAGTGGTGCTTGAGTTCTTCACCCAAGAAGTGTGCTATATACTCCCACATTGTACCTTATAGGTAGGAACTTGATGTATTATCTTTTTGATGTGCTTGTTAGATTCGACATCTATTTTCATTAAGGATATTGGTCTGTAGTTTTCTTGTCTGCGATTTTCTAATTCTATCATTCATTCTCAATTTGTTTTTAGCTAGAAAACATCTATAAAGAGAAATGTATCTTCATCGATTAGTTGGTACACTTTAGGATTATATGATACTAAAAAACTCTAGGATTATTTGATACTAAATTTGTAATTCTTTCCCTTTATAGTACATTTAAAACAATACAAACATTTTTGAAAGTAGTTTTCTAAGTTCATTAGCATTCTGTGGTAGTGACTATGGTGTATATGTTATTATTACTATAAACTAATGTATAACAACATATAATTGTCTCTTCTTAGCCAGTAGTAGCCTAGTCAAGTGGGTTTTGGTCTTTTTACCAGACCCAAGACAGTATTCTTGTGTTTTGTTATAAAAAAAAAAAATACGGTAGGAGCATCTTTTGTGCATTTCATGCTCCAGACATAGAATCAGCCATTTTTTCTAAGGAATCATGGCTCTTGGTGGGTCGTGACTATTTAGACACTGCAATGCGGTGGCTGGGATACTCATTCTTACTGAGTCAATCATCCTTTCTAGGTCTTTTCTCTAGACAAAATTAAGAAATATCAATTTTATTTTTATAGGAGGTAACATTATGAGTTCTTACTGATAATCAGTTGATTCAAATGCAGTATTACAGGATTTTGACTTAAAGTTATCAATCTTACCATCCATATCTCTTCTAGGCTAAAAATGCAGTTATCAATATTGATGAATTTGCTCACTTTATTCTGAAATCCAGCAAACAGTTTTATAACAACAATACTAGTATTTCCAATGATAATATGATTTGTAAGAAAGTAATATCTATGTTTGCAGTTCTTTTTGTCCTAAGGTTATATCTCACTAGGAGTATTTAGTCAAATTACCATGTTTCAATGTCACTTGGTATTATCACCATATGGATATACCATTAACTGGTTATAGTTATACTCATTTGTTTTATCTTACTAGGGCTCTTTAGGATTTTTTTTAAAAAAAGTTTTGTTTAATTTTCTTTTATGATTGCATGGATTCCTTAGAGTATTCCAAAATAAAATTCTGTACAAGGTGCGTTTAAAGAAATTTTCCTCTATGCTCATCCTTTTTACTTTGTTCTTTCTCTTCCTGTAATGGTAATCATTAAATAATTTCTTTGTATGTCCATTGCTCTTTTACATAAACTATTTATGTATCTATTTATTTACCTATTGATATTGGTAAATTGGCCTACTATCTACTTGCCTGTCCATCCATCCATCCATCATTTCCTCTTCTTAGAGAAATGGTACCACTCCTTATGCACTCTTTAGAATTCACTATTTTGCACTTAACAGTATTTTTCTGTAATAGTAAATACATCTCTCTATTGTTCACTTTTTACAACTACAAAGGTATCCCTGGTTTGAGTGTACAATGATCTATTAAACCCATCCCCTGTTGATAGATATTTTAGTATTTTTGTTCTTTTGCATTATAAACAATGCTACAATAAGTACCATTGAATACAGACATTTTCATATTTTTGCCTCTGTAATTTTGGTATAAATTCCAGGAAGAGAAATTATTAGGTCAAAGAGCAAATATATGGCAATTTTTCTAGATGGTTCCAAATTTGTCATGTCCCTAGTTTTATCATGGGAATGTGCCTGGTTTTCTATAGCCATATTCGCAGAATATGTTACCAAATGCAGATATTTGCAAAACTGATAGGTGAATAATTGTATATCAGTGTACTTTTAATAAATTGATATACAATTATCTTTAGTAAAATGTATAGATTTTCAGTGTCCATGTCAGTGAGTTTTAGCAAATGTATACATGTGAGCAACCCACACTTCTATCAATATAGAGAATGTAGCTCTTATCCTATAAAGTTCTCTTACGCTCCTTTCTAGTCAAAGCCCTCTTCCTCAGAGATCACCAGAATTCTAGTTTCTAACACCATATATTAGTTTTGCAAGCTCATAATGTTTATATAAATGGAATCATACAATATATACCCTTTTTTTGTTTTCTTTTGTTCAAAACAATAGTTTTGGGATTCATCCATGTTGTTGCATTTGTGTGTCAGTTTCCTATTGCTGAGTATATTCCATTGTGTAAATCTATTGCGGTTGTTTATTTTCAATGTTGATAGAGATTTGGGTTGTTTCAAAAATTTTTCTCTTACTAAGAAAGAAGCTATGAACATACTTGTATAAGTCTTCTTGGAGACATATTTCTTTTTAGTAGACACCTAGGACTAGAATTGTTGGATGATAAGGTTTATAAATGTTTAAATTCACAAAAGAATATTAAACAGTTTTTCACAATGCTTGTACCAATTTGCATTTCTACCAGCAATATATGAGAGGCCCAATGATACACATTCTCTTTAATGTTTGGTTTTAATCTTCTTACTTGTATCTATTGTAGTACATACATTGACTTATTATTATGATTTAAATTTGCCTTTCCCTGGTGACTAAATTTTGAAAATCTTAGGCTATTTATATATTTTCTTTTATAAAGTGTTGGTCTAAATATTGGAGAGAAATATTGCTTATAGAAGTTCTTTATGTATTCTGAATATCAATTCCTTGCCATACTTGCTCACACTCTTATTATTTTATTAACTGTTCATCTTTTTCACTAGTATGTGTTAATTAGTAAAATAAAAATCTAACTTAATGGTTAGTGATGTTGGTCTTCCAAGTAAACTTCAACTAACTTCAAATGGCTATTATTTTTCTGTTTTTGTCTTCTTTTTGGACTTTTATAATTATAGTTTTTATGTTTATCACAAATCCTTGATTTACTTATTATGTATAATTTGAGATATTGGTCAAGCTTTTTTTAATATGAATACTCAGTATGGAACCATTTGATGAAAAAAATTTTCAGTACCCATTGGAATTCACCGCCAATTTGTGAAAAATCACAGTTTTTCTAGACTACTCTATTCAGTTGATTAATTTGTCTAGCTTTAGTCTAACAGCACCAATTCTTCATTCTTATGGTTGTTTTCTAGGTCTTACAATTAGGTAATATTAGTCACTCAATTTTGTTCTTTTTAAAAAAGTTTTGTTTTGGCTATTTTAGTACTTTTACATTTCCACAAAGATTTTGGTATTCATTTTCAGTTTTTACAAGGAAGATTTCTGGGATTTTGATTGATATGATATAGAATCCACAGATAATCATGGAAGAATGTATTTGGAAGATTTTATCTTCCTGGCCATTAGCATTGTAGGTCTCTCCCTCTCCTGGGTCTGATTCAGTTCCTCTCAGCAATGTTTTGTAGTGTTCAGGGTGGAGGTCTTTTCTATTTCCTGTTAAATTTATTTCTTGATATTTTATATTATGCTGTTGAAAATACGTCAAATAAAAATTTATTTTCCAATGATTTATTGCTTGTACACAGAAATGAAGGTGATTGTTTTGAATTTATCTTGTATTCTGTGTCCCTGATACACTAACAGATTGGAGTAGCCTTTTTGTAGATTGGTTAGGAGTTTATATAAACACAATAATAATATCTGCAAATAAAGGTATTTTTATTTATTCCTTTCAAATTGGTATGTCTATTATTTGTTTTTTTTTGTCGGAGTTCATTGGCTAAAACCTCTGTTAAAATGTCAAATAGAAGTGGTGATAGTGGACATCCTTGCTTATTATTTGGGGGAAATGCTTTTGCTCAATATATCATTTTAAATATACTGTGAGCAACAAGTATGTAGATATGTTTTATCAAATTGAGGAAATTATCTTTAATCTGTATTTTTCTTAATTATAAAAGGATAGGTATTGAAGTTTGTTAACTTTTTTTCTGCATATGGTGAACTACATTGATTAATTTTCAAATATTAGCCAGACTTATATTCCTGGGATAAATCCCATATGGCCATGATCTATGCATGAATACATTCATTTCAATAATACTTTGTTAAGGACTTTTCTTAAAATATCCTTTTCAGGAATTGGTATTATGACTCTTATGGGCTTATTTTTGTTCCAAATATGCATTTATTTTTATGAGTAATATTAAAAATATTGGGATATACGTTTTTCTATGATAGATTTCATTTTTCTGTCCTTAGCAAATAATTTTCTTAATAAAATTTTGAATTGTGAGTTTTTATATATTGCACAGGTAAAATGACTTAACTGGCAATGTTTCTAGACACCTTGATAATCTAATATCTCATATAATTTGAAAAATTGGGATATGGGTTTGTAATTGTCTATGTGATCCGATTATGAGTTTATCCACCAGAGATAAATCTTTCAAGTAGCAAACAAGTTAAGTTTTAGAAATCTAAGGCTGGAATATGATGCCCCTGATAGTCCCTACAGGTAATCAACTCTAGGTGACAGATCATCAATTTACAGATGTGTATATTTTAATTTATTTTCTTAATATCCTCCTTTATAGAAGTTTTTAAAATGCAGAAATAAATCAGGTTGAAAAAATATAATTGAATTAAGGTCCCGGACACTATTGTGTAGAAATTTATAAAATATCCATCAAAAACAGAAAAGCTATTAATCCAAAACTTTGTGTAGTAAAACCAGACCTATAGTCAAATGTGCATTTTAGAAAGATTTCATTGGCAAAATGTAGAGGAATAATTGCAACTTGGTGAGACTGAAAGTAGTTAAGAGAGGTTGTAGCAATTGTTCAGGTGCAAGATAATGAGCAACTGAACTCTTATAAAGACAATGCAATTGGAAAGAAAAATTATATTGTCCATATGTGGTCAAGAAATTTCAGGAGGAGTGGTCCATATGTGGTCAAGAGATTTCAGGAGGAATGTGGTGAAACAGAAGTTAGCTGGTAGGTTTTCAAATTGTTGACATCATTGTACCCCATAATCTAGCAAAAGTGGTTTTGCAGAATGATCTACAAAAAATAGAATTTTCTGGAGAAAATCAATTTGAAAATACTGAATAGTTTATACCCCTTTGGGAGGTTACAGTGGTCCTTGTGGTCCAGTGGTTCCACCTACTTCTAGTTTACCTTTCCATCAGGTAACAGTGTAGTTAAAGAGGGGTTTGGGTATTCATACTACATATTCTCTTTAAGGATTCTCTTTGAATCCCCTTAGTGGTTCCAATTTGCCTAATTTCTTTCTTTAAAGATAATAATTGTCAAAGTGGCTTTTGAAATGTGAAGATTAAGATTTTCTTAAAACCTTAGTTTAAGCAAAAAAGGTTTTGGTTGGTACTGAAATTCATTGGCATGGGCTTATTTCCTGGACATATGGGTTGTAAAATCAGCTGGGATGTTGAGAATTACATGAGATAATTTATGCAAAGCCCCTAGCAAAATGGGTACATAGTAGGCATTCCATAAATAGTAGCTATAGGATTTAGATTCAGAAATAATTAACTTAAAAGCTGTAGTTACAAATATGAATATGGATGAAATTGTTCAGAAACAGTGCATGAAAAAGGGTGAAAGACAAGGATATAAATCTGGGAAGATATGGCATGTTAGGACAGGAAGAAAGGATCTGATGACAGAGACAAAAGTGATGGTCAGAGACTTAGAAGAATGAGAACAGGACTACATCGTGGAAGTTAAAGTTTTAACATGGAAAGAAGGAAGACGTGGTCAGGGCAAGAAATGCTTCAGAGCCATCAAACAGTGTGAAGACAAACTAACTTGTTAGCTAGAAAGTTATTGGTGAGTTTAGCAAGGCTGGGCCTGTCCTGCATTGGTAGAAAACGGGGGGAAAAACCTGAGCTTTCCGGGAGTTTCCATTTTAAAGAAATCACATGGAAGCACTACAGGTAGGAGAGACACAAACTTGGTTTGAAGGGCACGTGATATTTTGAGAGAAAGAACCCTTGTGCACTCCTTAAGACCCTCTGGTATAGATAAAAGATAATCGGTGACAGGCACGTGGCGGGTCAGTTGCCGCAGTCCAGCTTTTGGAGATATTAACACTTCCTAATGCAAGAATGGAAGAAAAATTATCCAATGTACTCAGCCCTACTATGAAGCTAATTTATAGTTTTCATATGAAGGCTATATCCAATTATAGCACAAGAATATGGGAAGGGAGGGGAGGGGAGGGGGGAGGTCTGTTGGAGGGAGGGTAAATGGTGGGGCCACACCTACGGTGCATCTTAGATGGGTCAGACAAAACTTACTAAATGCAGAATACAAATATCTTCATACAATAAGAAAATGACATGATGGCTATGTCAAACAGTTTGATAAAAATGTTTCAGATTGTATATGAAACCAGCACATTGTACCCCTTGATTGCACTAATGAATTCAGCTATCATTCACAGTAAAAATAAATAAATAAATAAAGATGTATAAGCTGAAAAAAAATTTTAAAAATAAAAAAATATGCCAGAGATACAACTATTGAATAGCCATTTTGAACAGTTCATTAACTCAACAACTATTTATTATAATTAATGATATTAATCATAAACATATTTATCACTTTTAAGAAAGAGACACAGAGGAAAAGAGGGAGGGGGTGGAGGAAAAGAAGAGCAGAGAGCGGGAAGGAGGGAGGAGGTGACACAACTTTTGGGAGGGGGACACAATTATAAGAAGGACGCCACCTAACAAATGCAATCATTGTAACCAAGTTCTTTGTACCCTCAATAAATCCCCAAAAATAAAAAAAGAAAAACCCTGAAGATTAAAGAAAAAGAGAGAGAGAGAGAGGCAGTGTTGGTGAAGATGTGGATGAAGAGACTCCTTGCACACTAATTGGTACAACCACTACAGAAAACAGCATGGAAGTTCCTCAAACAATTAAAAAATTGAACTACAATATGATTCTGCAATCTTACTTCTGAATATATATCCAAAAAACTTCAGTCAGCATCTTGTTTATTGCAGAATTATTCACAATATCCAAAATATAGAATCAACCTAAGTGTACATCGATGGATGAATGAATAAAGAAAATATAATATATGTGTATATTATGTTATTTACACACAGTGGAATATTATTTAGCCTTTAAAAATAAAGAAATCCTGTTTGTTTAGCCTTTAAAAATAAAGAAATTTTCTACCCTCTGAGAATTTACAACCTAAAGTTGAATGGGTCTATGAGAGCTTCAAGTTTAAAAGTGCAAAAACTGCACATGAATGTTTCACCAATGCTGATTTGTAAGGACCATTTTATAATCATCCTGGAATCAAAGAGGTGAAATCATTTATATCCCTTTGAATACTGTTAAGAGGTCACATAATTTCATTCAAGTAAAAATACACTTTTCAAAATAAACCTTAGTTGTTCACCTGCTGTTTGTCATTTACTAATATATATCATTTTCCTATATGACTATTTTTCCCCTACAATATGAAAAATTGGCCATATATCATATATATCACATCATATCATATATGTAATGTGCTTCACGTGGTGTATATTACATACAATTTATATATGATACACAAACATGCCATATTTTTATTTTTACATTTTTTATTTTTTATTAGATCATAACTGTGTACATTACTGCATTTATGGGGTACAATGTACTGATTTTATACACAATTTGGATGCTTCCACGTCATATTTTTAAAGCCTCTGTTGCATGAACTCCGGGTGCAGCCACTGAGTGTGAATGTTTCTGACCACTTCTCTGCACAGCTGAAGAGGTACGCTGTGTCTTTGCTCCCCGAGAGCAGCCTTGCTAACATCCAGGAGATGCACTATCACCAGGCCTGCCCTGCACAGAAAAGGGAGACACGTGGCACAAATGTGGGGGGGACCCTGCATGTAGACGGCAGCCCTCTCCTCCTTCCAGTCCACGGCAGGGAAACCAGTCCAGGGCTGAATCAAGACAATGGCGGAGGCCTGGGGCATTGTAGGCTCAGCGCTCAGCTGGGGAGCTGTTTCTCCCACACACGTAGGGAGTGTGAGCACTCAGACAGAATCTAACTCCCCACTCACTCACATACAGACCTGATAACCAATACCAGAAGTTTTGAAGCAATAGGGATTCAAATAAAAGCAGTAGCTCTTGGCTATCGATGCCTGCAAGAATCAGATTCTGAGCTCAGTGCTCCATTGATACCATTCATTAATGTACCTGTGTTAACACACTCTCCATTCCACTAACATGCAGAGGGTTAAAAGACTCCCCTGAGCTCATCACTAAGGGCCAGGTTTGGGTTATAAGCTCCAGTCTTACCAAAACCGATGCTTAAACTCTTAAATACTATGCTGGCCCACAGCATAGAGGGGATTATCAGCCTCCGGGGAAGGACTGCTCACAACCTTGCTGTTTAGTTTTGCATGAGCTCCAGGAAGCTTCACCTGTACTCTGGAGTCTTACCTCTCAATCGCCAGTCACATTGTTTCATGCTATTCCAACATGCAGCAGGATGCTGAGTGCACATTTCTATCCAAGCCTGTTTGTCCAGTCACTGAGTGTGGATTGTTAGAAATAAAACCTAGAAGGTGGCATGGTGGCTCACACCTGTAATCCCAGCTCTCTGGAAGGCAGAGTTGGGCAGATCGCCTGAGCTCAGAGTGAGTGCGAGACCCCATCTCTACTAAAATAGAAAGACTAGTTGGGTGTCATGGCAGGGACCTGTAGTCTCAGCTACTTAGGAGGCTAAGGCAGGAGGATGGCTTGAACTCAAGAGTTAGAGGTTGCTGTGAACTAGGCTGACATCATGGCTCCTACTCAGAGTGAGAGAGTGAGACTCTGTCTCAAAAAAGAAAAAAGAAAGAAAGAAAATAAAAGATATAAAAAGAAATAAAACCTAGAAGATTCAGCCATGAGAGACCATGAGAAACAGGAATGTAAGAGAAGGCATAGAACTTGTATTTATGACAATACATCAAGAGGGTGTTTTGAGGGGGATGTTTTTTACCATGGATAGCATTTGTTGCAGGAAATAAATCACTAGGAAATGCCCTAAGATAAATATTTTAAGAAGACACTTAAGTACCCAATACCTAACCAAGCCTGACAGGATATGTTATTTTCTCATTTATAAAACTTAAACTTCCTCTGGTAAAGATGGGAGGAGATGAAAGCATTGTTTGCTCATTTTTTCCCATTTAGAATGTTTTTTGAGTGATACTGCAGGTTCAAATTTCTCTGTTTTGCATCTAAATCTTTTTTTTTAGCTGCTTCTGCAGTGTCTTTTACTGAGTCTTATCTGTACATCCACCCTTCCTGAAATGGCTTTTGTAGACCATGAAAACACTCCCAGTTTATCACATAACAAAAGCTTTGAAAACAACCATCATGGCTTCACAAACATGTGTCCACTGCCAGTGTGCCGGATGTGATGAGGGAGGTTGTGTGACCTGCCTGAGATCACACACTCAGCACATCACAGAACTGACAGCACTGCCTTACACCAGACCTCCGGCTCCCGCTTGAGCCACTCACAGTCTTTCTCACGACCCATTTCTGTATTTAAAACATACTGGAAAAGTAACTATTGCTCATTCTAAAACGTTTATCTTTTCTAAACTCCCACCTGCTATTCTGACTCTGTCAGTAGGCATGATACCAGTGACGAGGTGGTTACTGGTGTAAGGGACACATACTGACATCACACTTACTGCACTTATTTGATGACAGAAATTCTTATTTTTGGTGTATGACACAGACAGCAATAATCCTTCTCAATCCCTCTGTCTGCCTACTCAGATTTCCTTTTGGTGAGCTTTGCTTTCCTTGACAATTGTGACTCCCTAAGGAAAATCATCACGGCAGCAAGACACCACAATGTTTGTACCTCAAAGCAATTTGCAAATTCAGCATTCGCTGACTCACTCATTCGACTAGTATTTACTGAGCACCTATCTCGTCTCAGGCATCATTACAGGTGTTGCAGATACAGAGGGAAACAACACATGGAATAGCCCATATTTTATGGCAGTAAATAAAGCAGGGATGGAATATATCAACATAGAAAAGTTCATAAGTATAAGCAAGTGAAAACAAGTCATTGTCCCTGGGAATGTTGAATGGAGAACTGAAACAGGGTGAGGTGGCGGCTGCTGTCGGGGCAGCTCTCACACTGAGTCCCCGGAAGACTTCCCGAGCATTAATATTTAATCGAATACCAAAATGTACTTTCTTGAGAAAGGCAGTTCCAGGAAAGGAGACGGCTGGTACTTGTACTAACGAAGTGTTTCTCTCTGTGCTTGAGTTTCCTCGCCTGTAATAGAATTAACCCCTAGAGTTGCCGGGAGGAGAAACGTAGTTAACACACACGACAGAACAGTGCCCATCCTAGGAGGGGTGACTGAAATGAACCACTGCTGTCTTTTGGTAATGTAATTATGATTTGTTCTCTTCTAGTTCAAGTTTTCTTCCGAGAAATGATGACACCATGCTGAACAGGTAATCAATGTAAATTCACACACTCATAGTTTACTTACCCTGGACTATAAGCACGAGAATGAGGAAGACACCTCTCCATTATTCAGAAATTCTAGCTCTTGGGGTTTCAAAAACAACCTGTTCAATAAATACACAAGTCTATTCCCTATGGCACGCATCGTCATTCACCACTGCATAAACTCTTCTCCAACTTCTCCTCATTTTTTTTTCCTAATTGCAGACTACCATATTGGTATGTGCATTTTCTCATTTCAACACCGTTAAAATTAAATGGAAGCCTCAAAGCTGAAGCAAGTTGAACTTCTAAATTCACTGAATTAATGAATTCATATTATTACTATTCATAGAGAATATTTCAAAAATTGTGTAATCACACTGTAAAACACTCTAACAAACCACTTGAATAAGTTCACTTCCAATCTTACAACACTCTTTTCTTTTTTTTTTTTTTGTCTGGGGCTGGGTTTGAACCCACCACCTCTGGCATATGGGGCCAGCACCCTACTCCTTTGAGCCAAAGGCACCACCCAGCACTCCTTTCTTAAATGCAATGTATTTCCATTGTCAATATGATGAAATGTTTCTCATTCCAGTGTTTTTTATTGAAAAAAAAAATGCTTTCCCAGGCAGTGCCTGTGGCTCATCAAGTAGGTCGCTGGCCCCATATACTGAAGGTGGTGGGTTCAAACCTGGCCTCTGCTGAAGTGCTAAACAGAAAATTAGCTTGGGAGGCTGAGGCAAGAGAATCGCCCAAGCCCAGGAGTTGGAGGTTGCTGTGAGCTGTGTGACACCACAGCAGGCACTCCACCAAGGGCCATAAAATGAGACTCTGTCTCTACAAAAAAAAAAAAATGCTTTTCCTTCCACTGCCCCCCTTCTTTATTACATATCAGCATTACCCTGTCAAGCCTTGTGTTGACAGAATCCCTTCACCGACATCACCCACCTAGTTATAAGTAAATTCAAGAGTTCTAGAGTTTATCTGTCATTAAGGTTTCCCTGTGTTATATACCTACACGTAAATACAGTTTGAAGTAATTCTTTAATTGAAACATAACAAAATGAACTATTATAAATAATTAATCTCACACTAGATCATAAAAATTATGTTAAACTAATTGACTCATAACCTTACTCATATAGCCTTACTATATGTTATATACATGAGATTGTCCTTAATAGTAAACTGATTATGGTCTTGAAAACTATCTGCCAAACTCAAGATTAATTTTCCTGATTGCACATTGTTAACAGAATAGCTATGAATAGTTCCTTTAAAGCCTTATGATCTGAGAAGATACAAGGTAAAATTTCAGTTCTTTTGATTCTGTTGAGGTTTGTTTTATGTCAAGATATGATCAATGTTGGCGAATGTTCCATGGACTGATGAGAAGAATATATATTCTTTAGCTCTGAGATGGAGAGATGTATATAGGTCTGTCCGGCACAGTTGTTCTAGGATCACAATTAAGTCCCTTGTGTCTTTGTTTACTTTCTGTTTAGAGGAACTGTCCAGCTCTGGAAGAGGAGTGTTAAAGTCCTCTGCAATTATGGTGTTATAGGATATCATATTGCTCAGACTGAGTAAGGTCTGTTTCAAGAGTCTGGGAGCATTTAAGTTGGGTGCATAAATATTTAGAATTGAAATGTCGTCTTGTTGTATTTTTCCCTTGACCGATATGAAGTTACCTACATTGTCTTTTTTTTACTATAGTTGCTTTAAATCCACTTGTACTAGAAAATAAAAATGCAGAATTTTATTTCTTCTGAATTCTATTTGCCTGAAAAATTGTTTTCCAACCCTTACCTCTGAGTTTTAATTTGTCCTTTGAGGCTGTGTTTCCTGCAGATAGTAAATGGATGGCCAGAGATGGATGCACTTTTTGCATTTTTTTTATAAATGCTTCTAAAAATTTTTTTCGTTCATCTAGTCATACCAGAGGAAGTGGAATTATATCATGTTCGTTTTGATTTATTAATATATAATGAAATTATTTTTTCTTTCTCAAATAATATCACTGCTTTAGAAGATGCTATTGCTATTAATTTCTTCCCAACTTAATTGAAATTATGTATTTAAATTTTACAAAATGTTTTTGTAAACAACTATACACAAAAATAAACTTTAAATGGATTAAAAACTTAAATATAAGACATGAAATTATAAAACTACCAGAAGAAAGCATAGGGGAGAATCTCTATGACATTTTTTGAGTAATTTTTTTTTTGATCTGACCTCAAAAGTCCAGGCAAGAAAAACAAAAATAGATAAAAGATACGTTAAACCAAAATGCTTCTGTATAGCAAAGAAAACAATTAACAAAGTGAAAAAAACAACCTTCAGAATGGGAGAAAATATACACACAATATGCATCTAATGAGGGATTAATATCCAAAATATACAAGGAACTCAAATCATTCAATAGCAAGAAAGAAATAGCACAATTAAAAACTGGGGTAAAGAATTGAATAGACATTTCTCAAAAGAAGATACACAAATGGCCAATAGGTATTTGAAAAACTGTAATCATCAGGAAAGTTCAAATTAAAACTACAGTGAGTCATCAGCGCACACCTGTTAAGAAGGCTACCATGAAAAAGATGAAAATGTTGTATTGATGAAAATGTTGAGAAAAAAGAATGGTTGCAACATTGATGGGGGCATCTCCACCCTCTTACCCTGAAAAAACAGACTATAACCCTGCCCCAGTCACACACCAGGAGCTGACTAGTCTACACACAGCAGCAGCTTGAGACTTACTACTGATTCTTTGCTTCGGACTTTTTCACCTTCCTTAATCTTAGGTGTAAGACGTGATGAAGGTTGTGAAAGATGTATCCAAAAGGTAACCCAAACTAGATAGACTGTCAAAATTGTGTTAAAGGTTTACTCTTATTATGAATATACAGGAAAGCCTGAAGAAACTTGCATATACAATAACACCCAATATCAGATATGCGTGCCCCCCAGTGGGCCTGCTGTTTGCTACAATCCCTCTCAACTCCTAGAGCAAAGTGAATTTGTTATGTGGTATACTGATATCCCTAGAAAGGCAATAACTCAAGTTATAACAGAAGGAATACCTAAACAAATAAAAAAAAATCATTATCAATAATTTTTTAATATATACAGACATGTGTCTTTTTATATTTTCAATAACTAGAAATATATAGTATTATATAGAATTTCTATATATAAAATATATAGTATTTCTATTTCCGTGTAGAAATACTATATATTTGTGAAGAATCATTTCTATGATTTCCATATTTTGTGTTGTCATGTTAACTTTAATTCTCTGATTGTTAATGGTATACAATGCATATTTCTATATTGAACTTAAAAAATAATAGAATAATGATAAAATGGTAAAAATTAACAAAAGAGTTCTGGAGATTGACTACACACACATACAAAAGAAACATACACGCATGCAAACACAATAATCAGATAAATAAAACACATAGATTCCATTAACATAATGTGTAAGGTACCATTGCTTCTCTCTAATGTTAAACAAAAGTAGATAGGCATGGCACCTGTAACTCAGTGATTAGGATGCTGGCCACATACACGGAGGCTCTTGGGTTCAAACCTGGCCCAATGACAACTGCAACAACAAAAAAAAAATAGCTGGGCCTGGCAGGCACCTGTAGTCCTAGATACTTGGGAGCCTGAGGCAAGAGAATCACTTAAGCCAAAGAGTTTGAGGTTGCTGTGAACTGTGACACCATTGCACTCTACCAAGGGTGACACAATGAGACTCTGTCTCAAAAAAAAAAAAAAAAAAAAGAACCCATACGTAGATAAATTTATTATATCTTATTGTATTTTAATTTAATATTGTAAACACAAATAAGCAAGGGTAATTTAATATAATGCATCTGCCTTATTGTCATTAAAAAAATGAAGTATCTGATTCATCCAAAAAGGACAAGATTAAAGTAAAAAATAAACATAAATCATTGGTAAAGAAAACAGATTGCAAATTTTAACTAATTTCTATAGGTCCCCATTTACACTGAATATACATATTCTATGTAATTCAATTAAAAACAAAGATTATCAAACTGGCTATAGCTGATAATAGTAGTGATTTGCACATAACAATCAGCCTTCGCTAGTTCATTGAATACTGGACCAGTCTTCTTCTGGCGTTTGTGCTTGGAGGTAGTCTTCGTCTACGTCATTGCGCTCTACCTATGTCTCCCCAATGCCTCCCCAGAGTAACATTCAATCAGTGACTCCTCAGAGCTGGTGAGTGAACAGCTCAAATGCTTGACTTTTCAAAGTGTGGAAATTATCTCATAGGTCTGCCTTTTTTGCTGCCTGCCACAAATTCTAGTGAGATTAAGATTAAGTCACCAATAGTGGATTCCTCTTCTTCTTTATATAGTTAGCTTATTTCCTGGAGATGATGCCGGGATCATCTCTGAAATAAAGTGCACATCAAAATCCTTCTCTCAGGAAGCCAAAACTGTGTTATGGCATAAAAATTGATATATATAGATAGATAGATAGATAGACAGATAGATAGATAGATACATATATATATAATTGATATATTTGTGAGATGTACCTAAAATTTTTAAAGTTTTGAAATAAAATAATGGCAAACATAATTAAATTACTTTTAGAACAAGTTTATCACACTGTACAAACATAATAAAAAAATCCTTGTGGAAACCAAAATCCACCCATATTCAAGTTCCCTGGGATCCACAGACACCCACATTGCACTCAGTCTAGGCCAACGGTCTTATCTGGACATGTGCAAAGTCGCCTTCTTCACATGTGGGTTTCACTTCCCAGCAACACTGCAGTTCCCCCGTGGACCTGCTCGGTTCAATACCATGTTGTTCAAGGGTCAACAAAACTGCTGCGTCCACCTTGTTCTTCACTTCTTTCCTTCTTTCCAGTACTTGTTAAAAAATCTGTCTCCTTGACTTGGATGTTAGCAACTTGAATATAATTTTATGTCTTTTGGAAATGCAAACATGAACTTTTTAGTCATAATTCCACTATTGTCTCTCTGAGATAACAAGACATGGATTCAATACTAAGATTGCATTGCCTCAACTTTTTTCCTCTTCTTACTCTATTTCACAGGCGACAAAGTGCATCTCAGACAGGGAAAGCACTTCATTCAAGAACTCTCTGCAAGAAAGGTTTAGAGCTGGGATGTCCAACTCACAGCCCACAGGTCAAATGCAGCCCAGAATGGCTATGAACATTACCCAGCACAAAGCTGTAAACCAGCCTAAAAAACATTGTGTGACTTTTTTGTGTGATATTTCTGTGTAACTTGATTATGAATTTCTGGTGTATGAACTTTGTAGATGAGATTGTCATTTTCCAATGTCAGGTAAAATACATATACGTACACTTTCACTATTGGCAGCATGTGAGGCTTTGGTTTTACACTGTGTGTGGCTGCCAGGGTGCTGTCTTCCAAGCACAGATGGTTGAATTGACACCATCAGACATTACCTGTGCTCATAGGGACCAGGCAAGGCAGCAACTGTCAATCATATTTCAACCTACCATTGCAACTTTAGGCATTTGTCCTTATTTAAAGTCAGGCAAGTATCCTTATTTAATTATTAAGGTACTTCCACACCTTGGCAGCACTTCACACATCACCCACAGATTTAATTTGAAAAGGCATTATACACAAAAATGCGCTGCTAAATTTGATGTGTATGAAGGTTGTGTTGTAAGGACAAAGTTCATCTTCTCGACCAAAAAAAAAGTTTAAATTACAACTTAGATGGATTTCATTGTAAAAGCTAGTTATGTGGTAGCATATTTAATATAAAAAAATCAAAAGCATTTACTGATGGTGAGTTTTTTTTTTAATTAAGTCATTTGTACATAGATCATGAATACATTTATGCCATTATGGGATTCAATGTGTTGATTATTTGTACAAATTGGAGTGCTTTCATCCTACTGATCAATATAGACTTCACCTCATTTACCCAATTGCAGCGTTAAGACATTTGTGTTCTACACCTGATAGCTCCAACTTGTACTTGCAATATGCTCGTTAGGTGTGGTCCCCCTACTGACCGTCCCTCTATCAACCCACCCTCTTCCCTTTTCCTCTCCCTCCCCTTCCCTCCTTCATTATATAGTTGTATTTCATTTTTCATATGCAAGTGTGAGTGATTATAAATTGGTTTCACAGTAGTACTGAATACATGGGATATTTTTTATTTTCCATTCCGGAGATACTTTACTAAGAAGAGTGTTTTCCAGCTCTGATGGTGAGTTTATTAAGTAACGTATGGAAACCATGATAGATTAAATTTTCCCTTGGAAAAATGGGGGTGTTGTCTCCCCAGAATATAGCCAGTCACACTGAAGAAATTGGAGAGTCTATCAAAAGAAGTTTGGAGAGGAAAGCTGCTAATTTTAAATGTTATGCTCTGGGGATGGATGATGGCACCAATGATACAAATGCAGCTCAACCTGCCATTTTTATTAGAAATACTGGTGATGACTATGTTGTCAATGGAGAAATGACTTCTTTAGTGCCATTAAAAGATACAAATAAATCAAGAGATTTATACAAATCAGTAAAAAGTTTGAAAAAGCAGCAACATATCTGGTACAGTTACTGATGGTGCCCCAGTGATGGTTGGTATAAGAGGGGGAGGGACTTGTCAAATTAGTAGAATATGATGTAATTGCCAATCAATGGTTTGATGAAGTATGATTACATCAAGAAAACATATGCACAAAAACTTTAAAAATGGATAACATCGTGTAAATCATTATCAAGACTGCGAATTTCATGAGGGCCAAGGAATCGAATCATCTCCAATTCTGGGAACTTCTTAAAAGTACTGATGATTATGGCAACATCGTCTCCTTTTTGGCAATAAAATGGTCAAGTTGAGGACAAACGTTGAAAAGATTTTATGGTTCGTGACATGTTACCAAGTTGTCTATAGTATTAAATACCAAATTTGTGCCAGAACTATCCAGCGAAAACTGACTACAGATTTAGCATTTAGTGGATTTAACCACTCATTTAATTGAGTTAAGCATGCATCTTCAAGGTGAAAACCAACTTATCAATATAATGTTTCATTTAATTCCAAATGAAACTAAATTTATGGCAAATTCAAATTAAGTCAAACAATTTTATGCATTTCAACATGTTGGCTAAACACAGTTCTGTGAACAGTGAAAAATATACAACTCTGCTTTTCGATTTGATACAAGAATTTGAAAACAGATTTCAAGATTTCTGGAAAAATTATCAATATTTCAGTGCATTTACAACTCCATTTTCAGTCTACATAAATAAGCTACCTACCAATTTTCACATGGAATGCACAGAGCTACAATCTGACATTCAACTTAAAGAAAAATTCAATCATATCTCTTTACTGGACCTATCTTTCTAGGTCCTATCTTCCCAGAGAAAAAGATTCCGGACTTCACAACCACACCTTATTCATGTCATTAGTTTTTGGCAGCATCTACACTTGTGAGCAACTATTTTCAAGAATGCAGCACATTTAGAGTAAAACTGAAGCCAAAATTATGTGATGCGCCCCTCGGGAACTCACTGAGAATCACAACTTCTTCCATCAAACAGATGCCTAAGAGTGGTGCCTGTGGCTCAGTGAGTAGGGCGCTGGCCCCGTATGCCCCGGGTGGCGAGTTCAAACCCAGCCCTGGCCAAACTGCAACAACAAAAAAAAAAAAAGAAAAAAGTTTCTCAAATACAATGTTTTGTGTTGCCCACTTGACTTTTATGATAAAAAATAACAAAAATATGTTTTGTTACTTAAATATGTACATTTTCTATGTTAGTGATCACAGACTTGGGACCTTCGTGGTGATTTTAAAAGACTCTCTGAATGGGCCACTGCATAATTAGATTTATTGTGTGAGGACTTTTTCCTTACTTGTGGAGGAAGATATCACAAAAATTATGCACAGACCTTTGTTTTTGCTCATTAGCTCTCGTTAGTGTTTGTGTATTTAATATGTGGCCCAAGACAGCTTGTCTTCCTCTAGTGTGGTACAAAGAAGCCGAAACATTGGTCACCCTGTTTGTAGCATGAATACAGACTGGAACTCGTAACACCAGTCTAGAGTTATAGAAAGAGCTTGTATTTGATTTAGGTCGTCCCAGAAGAGCTCGGATTTAGACCTTCAAGAACTAAGACAAGTATTCCAGTTGAAAGGAAGAGGCAGGTGCTATGCAGAGTGCTGGGCCTAACAAGGAGTCTGAGTCACTCACCCCCTCTGTGAATGACCCCATGTGTGAACCGGAAAGGCCCCCGTAATCCACTGGTTTCTGCATCTTAGACATGGAAACTCACTCTACTTATGTCACGGAGTACTCGAAGGAACTTAGTGACAGAGTTAAAAACAAGTAACGAAAGTATTCTATGGCCAAAAGTTTCACAACAGGATCAACCAAACGAATGTACAGAACTATAAATTACGTCTTTTTATTACAGAATAACAATAGAGAGGAGAGGAGAATAAGAAAGAAAAATCAGTTTGGGCCAGTACTTGGCAGTCTAAAAGTCCGGGCAGGACGGTGCAGATAAAGCTCTTCAGCAGAGCTGGTGGGAGGGAAGGGCGGTAGAAATAGCCCACCCTGCCGGAGGCTCTCCTATATGAAATTCCTATTTGCATTTTAGACAATGACATAGAATCTACCCATAATTGCTCTCTAATTATACCATTTGTGTTTTTAAAATCTTGTCCTGAATTAGATTATAAGCACTTAGATCTGACTTAGTATATTTAATATCCTCCAGATTAGTAGATATATAAATAAGCCTTAGCACAGTGCTGGGGCACGCGGGGTGTTAACTGACATAAAATTTGAGGATAGCAGGTTTCACGGAGGCTTGTGGAGCGGGACTCATGGTATCCCTGCAGCCTGTTTATTAAGCAGAATGACTGTATTCTGGGAAGATTAAAGGAGCCAGCAGGCTTATTTGGGTCAGAAAGTAATCAGTGCCTAAGTGGCTTCTTAGCAGCTTACGTAAATTCACATGGCACTCTGAGGTGTAATTGGCTGCCACTGGTTTGTACATGAAAATGTAGGACAGAGCGCCAAAATGCGTTTAGCTTATCTTGAAAATTTCTATAAATTTTCCACTTAAAACAAACCAGAAACCCTGAAACTCAGTAGATCCTTTCGCCTTATTCCTAATGTTCTGGAAATAGCTTTTATACTTGCAATAACTCCATGCTCTCTCAAAGGAAAGGTTGGTACAGCAGAAATAAAGCATCAGAGAAGTGAAAAGTCAGAGCAGCAGAATTCACCTTTTTGCTATGAGGCTGAAAGGCACTCAGGGGTCTGGGAAAGAGGGTGCTCATCCTGTTCTTCCTGGAGTCTCACTTTCCTGAGAAGACCCTTTCACAGACACTGAAGGGAGACAGACGTCCACCGTCCCCCACCCCGACCCCAATGTCCCTGACACTCCAGAGGGACATCCCTTCTGCCTGGTAGAAGCAGCCTCTCCAGGCCCATCTGTGAGGAGCAGCTGGTCCACCATCACCAACCTGCCCTCCATGGGTCAGACAGCAGAGTTTTAAGATGAGATTAACAGTTAAATGTATTGCTTTATCACTATGCTATACCCTGCTCATAATCTGCAGTCAGGTAGTAATTTTTGCCTTATCCCATTCAGGACTTACTGAAACTCTTAGAAGTGTCTGTCAAAGTTCCTCTATTTTCCAGTTACATGGTCATATCTTTGGCCTGGGATGTATATTAATGGAAGAGAATTCTCACTTCTTTGGTCTGCAAATATTCTGGATATAAATCTATAAATAGAGCCTCCATCATCTGTTTTTGCTTGTTGACTTATGTGTTATAATTCTGGCCACTGGTACACCAAATTAGCTTCTAATATATCCACACATCTATGTGTAGAAGGCCAGAAAATTAAATTCTTGAACTCAACATGGACACATGTACTTCAATGCTGAATATCACTATGGTCACTTTTGAAATATCCTCTTTGCAAAGCTGTGCACCGATGCCAGTGCCTTGTCTAACCTTGAAAGCACTTTTCTAAGATGAGTTTGTGAACTTAATTGTCAGATCTCATAAGACAACAGCCCATAAAAAAAAGTCACAAATTGCTTTGAGGTGGACCTGGAACAGGGATCAGGTGCACAACTTTCCAAGGGGAGTAGTTCAAAGGTGACCGTAGTGATATTCAACAATAAGGTGTATAGCACTTTTTCCAGGGTGAGTTTGCATTCTTTTTTTTTTTTTTTTTTTGAGACAGAGCCTCAAGCTGTCACCCTGGACAGAGTGCTGTGGCATCACAGCTCACAGCAGCCTCCAATTCCTGGGCTCAAGCGAGCCTCCTGCCTCCGCCTCCCAAGTAGCTGGGACTAGAGGCGCCCGCCACAACGCCCGGCCATTTTTTGGTTGCAGCCATCATTGTTGTTTGGCGGGTCTGGGCTGGATTCGAACCCGCCAGCTCAGGTGTACATGGCTGGCACCTTAGCCCGCTGAGCCACAGGAGCCGAGCCGAGTTTGCATTCTCAATTTTCAGACCTCATATGCACTGGGAAAAATTCCTTTGTATTGGCCAGACCTTAGAAATGGCTTCTCTCCTTCTATGCTCTACATTGTGTCAGTGGGAGATGTTTGGGGGGTTCCTTAAAGAAACAAGCTCTGGGCAGTGCCTGTGGCTCATCGAGTAGGGCGCTGGCCCCAAATACCGAAGGTGGCAGGTTCAAACCTGGCCTCAGCCGAACTGCAAAACAGAAAAATAGCCAGGCATTGTGGTGGCACCTGTAGTCCCAGCTACTCGGGAGGCTGAGGCAAGAGAATCACTTAAGCCCAGGAGTTGGAGGCTGCTGTGAGCTGTGATGCCACAGCACTCTACCCAGGGTGACAAAATGAAACTCTGTCTCTACAAAAAAAAAAAAAGAAAGAAAGAAAGAAACAAGCCCCTCCACCTTCAAAGTGAAGCATCACTCAAGGGTTACCTCCTCTGACTTCTCCAGGGAAACATCCACGTTTTGCTTTGTTCCCAGTACAGATTACATAGTCTAATTATGATTAGACTACATGTCGTTATAGAGAAGGAACTACTGTTTTAATTTCCATATTTCAGAATGGCACGTAGTACTAATCTCATGAATCTTCTTTAAAAATTCACTTGCAAGCACGTATTCATCTCCTCCAGCACACCAGACTGTGCCTTCAGAGCCACACACAACGAGGAAGTGGGCTGAGTGGACCTGCCTTCCCGGAGCCTACATTCTTATAGGGAGAGAGATGAAAGTAAGCAAACAAAACTGAAAAACAAAAATCAATTCAATAAAGAAAGAAACACAAAGGCTGAGCTAGGAAATGACAGAGAGGGAAGCCTCTCACTACAGGTGACCCTTAGAAAGCTAAGGGAACAGAGAAAAAATGGAGAACTTGTCAAGAAAAGGGGATAGCATGTGCAAAGGCCTTTATTTGGAATGTAAAAGAAATTATGCACAAACTGAAATACACACACACTCAACCCAAGTGCTTTATATGAAAAATTCTTTCCTGCTGCATAGAAGTCAGCTTTGCTAGACAATTCTCTAAGTCACATTGTTAGCCATCACCCCTGAACATAACATCCTTGGGTTTCATTTTTTTATGTAGTTTAATGTAGCCACCTCCTGGTTACACATCCAAAGCACTGAAAAGATGCTGCCGGAAAACAAAGCAGGGCAGGGTCACAGAGAGCTCCTGGTGGCCCTGACACACACCCCCCCCACATCTGCCTCCTGGGCTGTGCATGAGGAGGCCGCAACTGGAAACTGTACTGCTAAGTCGAAAACCAAACAAGTTGCTCATGTTTGAAAATTGGGCCAGTTGATCAGGAAGGTTTCATCCCAGGGAGGCAAGGCTATTTTAACATAGGCAAGTCCATAAATGTAATTCACCATATCAACAGAAGCAAAATCAAAGACCATAAAATATAGTTGGGCTGTGTGCTGAAGGCTTATTTTGTTCTTAGGTGTCTGAGCCAAGGGGCGGGGAACCTGCAACCTTAAGGCCACATCTGACCTTCTAGGTCCTTAAGTGTGGCCTTTGACTGAATGTAAACTTTACAGAACAAATCCTTTTATTTTTATTAATATATTTTTGCTTGTCTTTTATATTGTTATTTTATTTTTTAAATGAATGTATTTAAAATACCTAAGAGTAAAATAAGATAATCCTCCCAGATTGACCACAGTGATCAGAATGTTAGGAAGCCACAGGGCTGAAGTGACGGCTGCTCACTCATAATTTAGTTGTCTGTTCCCCCCGCTAGCATCACGACCACAGGAGTCTGGTTGGCCAGAGTTTATGGAGGTGGAGTACTCCAGTCTGCTATCGGCTTTCGATAATAGTGCACTCACTATGTTTCTGTCTGAAGTGGAATTTGTGACTAGCTGCATAGCTTGACATTATCTTTATCTTTGTTTATATTTGTCTGCTTAACAGCCCATCATGTCAAAGAAAACCAAGAGAATGTTGAAGGAAGAAAACATTTTTTAATGAGGACTGGGAATTGCAATATTATCTTGTTTCTGCTAAAGACAAGGCGATTTGCTTGCTTTGTGATACTGCAACATGAACATTAAAGAAAGTCAATATGCATCAGCATTATAACATTCATTGGGATCACGCTTTAATTAGAGGGAGAGGCACAAAGGATTTCATTGCATAAATGTAAAGAAGAAAAGCAAAAGCAAAGGTAATTCTTTCAAGCAGCAATAATGCCTGGAAATAATGCCACAGGAGCAACTTACAAAGCAGCTAACATACTCAGGGGAAAAAAGGGAAGTCTTTCAGTGATGTGAAAATGTGAAAAAATGCTTCGTTAAAGTTGTAGGATGCTTAGACCCCAAAAATGTTTCAAAGTGCAAACTTCCTCTTTCAAGGAGAACCGTAACTGATTGACAGCATGAATTAGTCTTCAACTTGACCGAGCAACTTCATGCAATACTTCAAAAGTACCATAAATATTATTTGATCACTTTGGATGAATCAATGAATGCCATTAATTTGGTACAGATTTTATACTTCATTTGAGTTATAACAGAAGATTTTCTTGCGACAAAGCGTTACTGACATCAGGTACTCTTACAAGCAGAACATAAGGAATAGATAATCTTCAAGAATGTGTTGCCAAATTGGACTGAATTTGGTAAATTTAGTCAGTATAGGTACAGGTGGTGTACATTCTATGGCACCAAACTATGAAGGATTTATTGCACAGACTTAAAAAGTACTAAGAGATCCAAATGCTCTCATTTCTTTTCATTGTTTCTTCATCAGAAAAATCTCTGCTAGAGCTGTTATTTTAAGTGACCCTTTGTAACAAGTTCTAAGTATTGTTACTGGTATCCATGTGAGTGCAACACATCATCTGTTTCTTACCTGTGAAAGCTAAAGGATGAGGTATTCAGTGTAGATTTGCTGTATCGTGGTAAGTGTATTGGTTATTGCAGTAATAGGTGTAGCCAAGATTTTATCTCTGCAAGAACAGAGAGCTAAATTTTATGAAGAACAGGATCAGTAACATGAAATATTAAAAGATTTCTTTAGGAATGCAGCATTTCTGTGTGATATTGTGTTAAATCAAAATGACTTGTGTATTTCCTTGCAAAGTAAAACTATATAAGGCATGTGGCAAAAAAAAATCCAGCCATTTTGAAATTCCCTCAAAAGGAAATTTCAGATGAACATTTTCCAAGTTAGCAAAGGTCATTAATGAACATGATGATATACACAAATCGTTTGAAGAATATGCAGCTGTTACAGACCTATTAATTGGAAAATACAGTGACAAGTTCTCTGACTTTGAGAATCATGACATCACACTTAAATCAGCATTTCAGCCTCACCGGGTTGATATCACCAAGGCACCTAAAGAACAACAGATGGAGTTGATTAAGCTCTCAGTAGATGACATTTTAAAGTCATTGTTTGATGTTAATAAAGATCCAAATGAAATATGGAAAAAGTGCAGTGGAATATTCAGGCCTTCAGCAACATCCCTGAAAAATGCTTTCTTGCTTTTCAACCACTTATTGATGCAAATCTGTGTTCTCCTATCTAACACAAATCAAGACGCCCTCAAGGTCACGGATGACTGAGACCCATCTAGACATTAACTGAACCTCCATGCAGCAATACATGTTCAAATATGTTCCAACAAAAAGCAGACACAACAACATCATTAAAAGGTTAATTAACTTTAAATTAACAAATCATGTTCTTTTTTAGAAATATTCAGCACATAGTACTCAAATTTTCACAAAATAAAGTGCATTTTTAAGAATATAAAGGGTGAGATCACACTTGTGGTGCATATTTGAAGGGTCAGGAGAAAACTTCTAAATATGGATCAAAACTGTTTTCACATAGTAAATGAGAAAAGATCATGATTGTTATATCAATCAGGTTGATAAAAATATCTCCGATTGTATGTGAAGCCCGCACACTGTACTCCATGACTGAATTATTGTACACAGCTATGACTCAATAAAAAATAATTTAAAAAAAAA
>CAUYRH010033983.1:0-43972 GCA_963574655.1 Perodicticus potto | reverse complement strand
ATATATGGGATTGTTGGCTTTCTTCATGTGGATTAATTTGAGTTCTCTATAGATCCTGGATATCAAGCCTTTGTCTGATTCAAAATATGCAAATATCCTTTCCCATTGGGTAGGATGTCTATTTGCTTTGGTTGTTGTCTCGGGATTTGATTTTTTTAAGTTACAGAAATTTGTAAACATTTATGGAAATAAAGAGAATGATAATAATGAACCTGAGGCAGCTATCACCCAGCTTCAACAGTTAGCAACATATGACCAATCTTGTTTCCTCCACCACCACTGTTAGACAATATTAAAGCAAATCCCAGACATTATTTCATCTATAATTGCCTTAGCATGTATCTCTGAATATGAAGACTCTTTTAAAAAGGAATAACCACAGTATCATACCAGGAAAGATTTAATAATAACTACATAATACTGTCTAATATTCACTAAATGTTTAGATTTTCATGAAAGTCCTAAATTTTTATTTATTATTTTTTACAGTTTATGTGTTTAAATCAATATTCAAGTAAGGTCCATATATTAAAATTATTCTCTGCTAGTCTGTAACATTTTCCTATACCTTTTTATTTTTTTCTTCCTATTTATTTACAGAAGGAACGGGGTCATTGGTACTGTGGAATTTTCTACATTCCAGATTTGGATTTGGCTGATTATATCCCCATGATACTTAATATGTTCTTCCATCTCCTGTATTTCTTATAAACTGATAAGTAAACCAATCAGTTTAAGGTTCTTTTGGGGGGAGGGGGCGGCAAGTATATATCATAGGTAGTACTGTGTAATTCTGAACTTCTTCCTTTTGTATCACATCTGTGGACATCTGATGTTAGTTCTTTGTCTCTTCTCTCTCTGTAATGTTAAAAGTGATCAGTGTTCAACATTTTCAATGTTACCTATGAAACATTCTTGCCAAAAACTCCAAGGTGTGGGTCTGATCAAGCTTACATGAAAGCATAACAATGCAGTTAGCTAAATCCAGACTGGGAAACTCTAAAGGACAAAAGACCTGATTTGTTTTCCATAAGTAAATGGGGAGGAAAAAATAAAGAGAGAGGAGAAAGTGTTTCAGACCACAAAATAAATCAGCCACATGAAATGTGTGGATCTCACTTGAATCCATCACAGAGAAGGAGAGGGAGAGGGACCTTAATACAGTAAATGAGACTTAAGAGACATATCAGCCAGTTGCAATGTATGTACCTTATTTGAAATCTACTTTGGAAACTATTTGTAAAAAAAATTCATAGAACAGAGCAATTTGAATACTGATTAGATATTTTATGATATTAGAGAACTGCTGTTAGATGTGATAATAATATTGCAGGTTTTTTTTTAAGTCCTTCCCTTTCATAGGAGTGAATCTTAATGAGAGAGCAGGTATTGTCCCTTCAGGGGACATTCGACAATGTCTAAAGACCCTCTTGTAATGCCCATTTGTCACAGCTGGAGTTTGGGGTGTTATTTTCTGCATCAGTGGATAGACACCCGGGATGTTGCTGAATATCCAATGGTGCACAGGACAACTCCCACAACAGTAAATCATCCAACCGAAAATGCCAGCAGTGCTGAGATTTAGAGACCCTACATACTGAAGTATTTATGTATGTAATGATATGTCTGGGATTTACTTTAAAATGAGTATATTCAGAAAATTAATGAAACAAAAAGGTTTTTTTTTTGAAAAAATAAATAAAATCGATAAACCTTTGGCCAGACTAACTAGAAACAGAAAAGTAAAATCTCTAGTAACCTCAATCAGAAACAATAAAGGGGAAATAACAACAGATGCCACAGAGATACAAGAGATTATCTCTGAATACTGCAGGAAACTCTATGCCCAGAAATTTGATAATGTGGAGGAAATGGATCAATGCTCTAATCATACCCTCTTCCTAGACTTAAGAACTAAATCTCCTGAACAGACCAATTTCAAGCACTGAGATCAAAGAAACAATAAAAAATCTCCCAACAAAAAAATGCCCTGGTACAGAAGACTTCACACCAGAATTCTACCAAACCTTCAAAGAAGAGCTTATAACCCATACAACAGAAACTATTTCGAAAAATTGAGAAAAAAAGCAATCTTCTCCAACACGTTCTATGAAGCAAACATCACCCTGATACCAAAACCAGGAAAAGACCCAACCAAAAAGGAAAACTTCAGACCAGTTTCACTAATGAATATAGATGCAAAAATTCTCAATAAAATCCTAGCCAATAGATTCCAGCTACACATAAAAAAAATCATTCATCATGATCAAGTAGGTTTCATCCCAGGGATGCAAAGCTGGTTAACATACACAAGTCTATAAATGTAATCTACCTTATCAACAGAAGCGAAAACAAAGACGATATGATCCTCTCAGTAGATGCAGAAAAAGCTTTGATAAATTTCAACGTCCTTTCCTAATTAGAACTCTGAAGAATATAGGCATTGGTGGCACATTTCTTACACTGATCAAGGCCATCTATGACAAGCCCACAACTAATATTATACTGAATGGAGTAAAACTGAAAGCTTTTCCACTCATAACTAGAATAAGACATGGTTATCCTCTGTCACCACTGCTATTCAACATAGTGCTAGAAGTTATAGCCAGTACAATCAGGCAAGAGAAGGTAATAAAAGGCTTTCAAATAGGGGTAGAAGAAGTTAAACTCTCCCTCTTTGCCAGTGATATGATCTTATACTTAGAGAATCCCAGAGACTCAACCACAAGACTCCTGGAAGTAATCAAAAAATATAGTAATGTCTCAGGATATAAAATCCGTATCCACAAATAAGTGGTGAAGGACCTCTATAAAGAAAACTACAAAACCTAAGAAAAGAAATAGCAGAAGATAATATATTTTTGAGTCAAAGTCTCAAGCTGCCACCCTGAGTAGAGTTGCATGGCGTCATAGCTCACAGCAACCTCCAACTCTTAGGCTCAAGTGATCCTCTTGCCTCAGTTTTTCTATTTTTAGTAGAGACAGGGGTCTCGCTTTTGCTCAGGCTGCTCTGAAATTCATGAGCTCAAGCAATCCACCAGCCTGGGCCTCCCAGAGTGCTAGGATTACAGGAGTGAGCCACTGCACCTGGCCATAGCAGAAGATATTAACAAATGGAAGAACATAACATGCTCATGTTTGGGAAGAATCAATATTTATTAAAATGTCTATACTTTCCAAAGCAATCTACAGATTCAAAGCAATCCACATTAAAATACCAACATCAGGGCGGCACCTGTGGCTCAAAGGAGTAGGGAGCTGGCCCCATATGCTGGAGGTGGCGGGTTCAAACCCAGCCCCGGCCAAAAACTGCAAAAAAAAAAAAAAACCAACATCATACTTTAAAGATTTGGAAAAAATAATTCTTCATTTTGTATGGAATGAGAAGAAACATCGTATAGCTAAGGCAATTCTTAGAAATAAAAACAAGGCTGAGGCTGGACATGTAGCTCAGGCCTGTAATCCTAGCACTCTGGGAGGCCCCGGTGGGTGGATGCCTGAGCTCACAAGTTTAAGACCAGCCTGAGCAAAAGCGAAACCCTGTCTCTACTAAAATAGAAAAACTGGCAAGAGGATCACTTGAGCCCAAGTTGCAGGTTGCTGTGAGGTATGACGTCACAGCACTCTACCCAGGACAACAGCTTAAAGACTGTCTGGAAAAAAAAAAAAGGCCAGGGACACCCAGACTTTAGGCTGAGGCTGTACTACATAAGGCCATATGATCAAAACAGCATGCTTTTGGCACAAAAATAGAGAACTAGACATACGGAACAGAATAGAAAACCATGAGATGAAACTAAAATCTTGCAGCCACCTGATCTTTGATAAACCAAACAAGAACATTCACTGGGGGAAAGACTCCCTATTCAATAAATGGTTTTGGGAGAACTGGATAACCACATGCAAAAGACTGAAACTGGGCCCTCACCTTTCTCCACTCACCAAAATTGATTCAAGAAGGATAAAAAATCTAAATCTAAGGCATGAATCAATAAAAATCCTTGAAGAAAGTGTGGGGAAAACACTTAAAGATATTGGCCTGGAAAAAGACTTTATGAAGACTCTAGTGGCAATTGCAACAACAACAAAAATAAACAGATGGGACTTAATTAAACTAAATAGCTTCTGTACAGCTAAGGAGACAACCACCAAAGCAAATAGACAGTCATCAGAATGGGAAAAGGCATTTGCATATTATGCATTGGGCAAAAGCTTGATAACTAGAATCTACAGAGAACTCAACAAAAAAAGCCAACAATCCCTTATATCAATGGGCAAGTAAGATGAATAGAACCTTGTCTGAAGAAGACAAACAGCTAAGAAGCATATGAAAAAATGCTCATTGTCCCTAATTATCAGAGAAATGCAAATTAAAACTACCTTTAGCTATCACCTAACCCCAATGAGAATAGCCCACATCACACAGACTCAAAGCTGCAGATGGTGTGGTTGTGGAGAGAAGGGAACACTCTTAACACTGCTGGTGGGACTGTAAACTAATACAACCATTTTCGAAGGAAGTATGGAGAATCCTCAAAAAACTCAAATTGGACCTCCCATTTGATCCTGCAATCCTATTACTGGGCATCTGCCCAGAAGAAAAAAAAATCATGTTATCATAAGGACATTTGCACTAGACTGTTTATTGCAGCTCAATTTGCAGTTGCCAAATTGTTGAAACAACCTAAATGCCTACCAACTCAGGAATGGGTTAACAAGGTGTGGTATATGTATATCATAGAATACTATACATCCACTAAAAAGGATTGTGACTATACATCTTTTGTATTAATTTGGATGGAGTTGAAATACGTTCTTAGTAAAGCATCACAGGAATGGAGAAGCAAGAATCCAATGTACTCAATTCTGATAATGAGAACAATTAATGCTAGTACATGGTGGGGGGAGAGGGGGCCACTGTGTGTGACACACCTCTTAGGGGTGGAACACTATTAATAAAGGGACTTCACCCAGCAAACGCAAGCAGTGTAACTTGGCTCATTGTACCCTCAATGATTCCCCAATGATAAAAAAAAATTTTTTTAATAAAATGAGTATAGAGAGGAGTTGGGGGCATAGGTATCAGGATATTTGGCATGAGTTCATGATAATTGTTAAAGCTGAGTAATAGTCAAATGGGGTTGCATTTTATTTTCCTCTGAGTTTTTGTGTATGGGTAGTTTACACAATATGGTGTTAAAAAAAAACAACCACATCATAAGGGCCAACCCATTTTTATAAAGTACTCTATTAACCTTTCATGAATTATTTGGTTTTAGCCACTGTTGATGGTCATTGCCTAGATTTGTTAAGGGTTGCAAAATGGTAACTTTATAATTCTTTTATTCAAAAGAATTGTCTCATATCAACTAGTTTCCTTGAAATACAATTAGTACAGGTAAGGTAGGATAAATACTTAATCCTTTTCCTTTATTTTCTAGCTTTCAGAATCATGACTTGGTTGCCCTTAAGACCTTCAAAGGTGACCAGTGAGGCTTTTAATTTGTATTCATTATAAACTTAAATGTTTAGAGGTACTTTATATGTTTCAATCAATTGTAGTCATTTTCTTGCTGTTCAAATTGTCTATCCTTAGCCATCGGGAGCCACTTCAAGTTGATTTTTGTTGTTGTTTTTAGATTTTTATTATGGAAAATTTTATATGCTAACATATAATAGTCAATGCTCCTTTAAGTCATCGCCTGTTTTAGTAGCTGTCATCTCATAGTCTGACTTGTTTAATGTGCAGCCCCAAATACTTTATCCTCCCTCCTTCCTCCTAGGTTATTTTAAAATAAATTCTGGATATCATTTGATTTTTAAGTATTGCATGACGTATCTCTAAAAGAGATAACAATTCTTTTTTTTTTATTAAATTATAGCTGTGTACATTAATGCAATCTTGGGGTACAATATGCTGGTTTTATATACAATTTGAAATATTTTCATCTAACTGGTTAACATAGCCTTCACGGTATTTTTCTTAGTTATTGTGTTAAGATATTTATATTCTACATTTAGATAACAATTCTTAAAAATAATCAGAACCATTATCATACCTAAAAATAATAATTTCTTTGTATAGAAGATTAATGTTACATTTCCCTGATGGACATACACAAACACACATGTAGTTTCATACATGTGAAATTTGCTTGCTTGAATTGAGAGTCCAGTAAGATGCTTGATTGATAAGTAGATAGGGATAATAAAGCAATTAGTTGGTATGTCTCTTCAATCTTATTTAATATATAGAACCCCCTCCAAGTGTTTTTATTTTTATTTTTTTGCAGTATTTGTTGAAGAAATTGACTCATTTCTCCTGAAGGTTTTGTTTTCTATATTCTATACTTTACCGATTGTATCCTATGGTGTTTAAAATGCCTCACACCCCCCAGAATAGTTCTTTTACCTCTTGTAGTCCCTGTGAGTGGTTAGTTAGATTTAGATTGGTGCTGTTCAGTAGAGATAAAATGAGGCCCACATATGTAATTTTTAAATTTCTAGTAGCTACATTTAGAAAAGTAAAAAGACAAAGGTGAAGTTAATTTTAATACTGTATTATGTTTAGTCCTGTATCCAAGAGTACCATTTCAATTTGTGAACAATATGAAAATTATTGATGAGATATTTGACAATCTTTTTGTATTATGTCTTCAAAATCCAGTATGCATTTTACACGTGCTGCACATTTCAGTTCAGATGCTAAAATTTCCTCAAAAATACTTGATCTATATTTAGGTTTACTAAAATGTACAATTGAAACAGCAGATCCACATATCCAAATTGTTCCATATATACTTAAAAGTTTTCCAGTAACTGAATTGAATGTCAGCTTTTCAGTTTAAATGAACTAAAATTCCATAAAACTAAAACTTTAACTCCTCAGTCAGACTAGCTGCATACCATGTCAGCATGGTACGGTATGGAGACCATATTAAACAACACAGATGTAGAGGTTAATTGGATTCAAGTTTGGGGGTTGGCTGGTTTGTCATGATTCCTTCATAAGTGGCAGTGTTACTTCCATCAGGGGGTACATGTCTGTTTGTGGCTCTTTTTGTGTGATTCGCAGCCATAATTGCCTAGGTCCATTAATTTGTCAAGCAAAGGTTTCAAACTGGGGATCTTATTCTATCATTTCTTTGCTTATTAGCTGGAATAGAGTAATACTTCCTCATCTTTTTTTTTGTTGTTGTTGTTGTTACCCTGAAGTGTAGTTTGTATAGGAATGGCAAGATATATACAATATATGGTTGATTTTTCCCCCTTTATTTATCAGTTTATGAAATAATGAGTTGTTTTATGAGTTTAAATATATTTGATATCTTTTACTCTGTTGTAGCTATTATCCTTCTTGGTGCTCATGCTGTCCCATTTCAGCAGTGGTGGTAACTCATTCATTTTGGTTTCTGAATCATTTGGACACAACCCATATAATCTTTGATATCTTCCTTCTGATATGTCCGGGTTCATCTTCTACATTTCCTACCCTAGACCTGAAATCAGCCATTTCTCCAAGAAGGTATGGCTTCTTTTGGTAGGAAATGCTATTATTTAGCAACTATCATCTGGACACCGAGGGGTTCATGACTGTTCGATTGTGCAGTGCTTCTGGAACTTTTCAGTAGATTCAACTATTAAATGTGTTTTTTATTTTGAAGGAAAAATGTTATATTGATAACTTCCAATTGAAATTGTCATTTTCACAGTTTAACATCATTGATTTCCTTTGAGTTTCTCAATTACTCATGCTGAAAATCTCGCTTCCTAGCAACACTAACAATATATTTACTCTATCCTACTCTGTATATAATAGTTTGAAAATAACAGTAAGATATTATTGGTAACAATTTGGTTATTGAATACAGTTTTAAGTAGTTAAGATTGTCTTCAGCTTCTTTTTGTCATTAAGCTAAAGGCTCATTGTGCATGTATAATCATGTTCCTATGTTTTAAAATAATTTGAAAGAATGTTCTGAGTATTTAACCATCTTAATACATAGTTAGGTTTCTTGGTTTTGTTTTGTTCTATTTTTTAGGAATTGTTGTTTTTAGCATTTTGATATATTTTTGCCCAGCTTTAGTTTTGTAATGTTTCAAACCTACAGAAAAGTTGAAAGACTCAAACAGTGAACATCCATATGCCTTTCACCTTAGATTTTGCCACTGAATATTTTACCACATTTACTTTCTCTCTCATCTCTTCCCTCCCTCCCTCCCATCCTACTATGTGCAGGATATTTTTGTTTTTGCTGAACCTTTTGAAATAAGTGCAGCCATCATGATACTTCAACCCTAAATACCTCAGCATGCTAAGAACAAGGAGTTATCCTACTTAACCATAATTTCATGTTATACCTAAAAGCATGAGTAATTATTTCATAATATTTAATATCTAATCCATATTTGAATTTTCCTATGTGTTCCAAAAGTGTCTTTTAATAGTTTTTTTTTTTCTTTTTAGAACTAGGATCCAGTCAATATTATGAATTGCTTTCGATTATTATGTCTCTTTAATTTCTTTTAATATGGAGTAGTTCCTTCACCGTTTACTCATGGCATTGGTCTTTTGAAGAGTCTATGTAAGTGGTCTTGGAAAATGGCCCACATTGTGAGTGTGTTTAGTACCTTATAGTATTGTTTAACCTGTTTTTCCAACCGTTAATCTCCTGTAGATTGGAAATTTGGTTTACTGAGGAGGCTGAATGGATTTGGGTTTAAATATTTTTTGGTAAGAACCTCTTTGTTAGTGAACGTTATGATAACCTACCAGGATGAACCCACTATTGGTGATGCTGAGTTTGATACCTTAGTAAAGGTATTAGGTGTTAGGTCTCTAAATGCTAAATGTACACTTTTACCTTTGTCATTAATTAGTAAATAATCTTTAGAGCGATGCTTTGGCATCTTGTGAATATCTTATTCCTCAAAAATATTTTGCCCACTGGTTCTCATATTTTCATATAACTTTGCTTTATCATTATATAGCATCTTTATGTGGTTCTAAAACCAAAAGTTTAAAACAAGGTACATGAAGAGAAACTCGAGCTTCCATTCCTATCCCCTTCACCTCTTTCTCGATAGGTAACCCTTTCAGTTTGTTTTTAGATTCTCCCTTTTTGTCGTTGAATGTTTAAAATATAAAATATATTTGTATGCAAATATTATTTTCTATCTTCATTTAGATAGCATACTCTTGTATATCTTTTATATTTACTTAAATCTCTAGAAACCACTCCATTGCAATGTATAGAGATCTTCAGAAGGGCCTTCTGAAATATAAATGTGGTTTTTGTGTGTGTTTGAGTTTCTTTCTCTTTTTTTGTTTTCGGGGGTTTTTTTTTTAGGTAAAAGTCCCTCTTATAATTGTGTCCCGCCCCCAAGAGATATGCCATACACCATAATCTCCCATGCCTCTCCCTCCTCCCCTTCACCGCTTCCTCCTTCCCCTACGCCCCAACTTGTATTAAATCATCTACTGCCTTCATATTCGAATTGCATACATTGGATTCTTGCTTCTCCATTCTTGTGATGCTTTACTAAGAAGAATATTTCAAACTCAATAATTAAAAAGATGTAAAGTTTCTATCTCTTTTAATAGCTGCATAGTATTCCATGGCATACATATACCACAGCTTGTTAATCCATTCCTGGGTTGGTGGGCATTTAGATTGTTTCCACATTTTGGCAACTGTAAATTGAGCTGCAATAAACAGTCTAGTGCAAATTTCCTTATGATAAAAGGATTTTTTTTCTTCTGGGTAATGGGATTGCAGGATCATATGGGAGGCCTAGTTTGAGTTCTTTGAGGATTCTGCATACTTCCTTCCAAAATGGTTGTATTAGTTTGCAGTCCCACCAGCATTGTAAAAGTATTCCCTTCTTTCTACATCCACGCCAGCATCTGCAGCTTTGAGACTTTGTGATGTGGGTTATTCTCACTGGATATAGGTATTATCTCAGGGTGGTTTTGATTTGCATTTCTTTGATGATCAAAGAAGATGAGCATTTTTTCAAATGTTTGTTAGCCATTTGTCTGTCTTTATCAAAGAAGGTTCTGTTCATATCTCTTACCCAATGGTCGATGGGATTGTTTACTCTTTTTCTGTTGATTAATTTGAGTTCTCTGTAGATTGCAGTTATCAACCCTTGGTCAGATTCATACCCTGCAAATATCTTTTCCCCTTCTAAAGCTTGTCTTTTTGCTTTACGTGTTGTGTCCTTAGCTGTGCAAAAGCTTTTCAGCTTAATTAAGTCCCATTTGTTAATTTTTGTCATCATTGCGATGACCAATGAAGTCTTCATCATAAAATCTTGCCCCAGTCCAACATGGTCAACAGTTTTCCCCACACTTTCTTCCAAGATGTTTATTTTTTCCTGTCTTAAATGTAAGTCTTTTTCCATCTTGAGTTAGTTTTTATAAGGGGTGAAAGATGTGGGTCAAGTTTCAGTCTTTTACATGTGGTTATCCAGTTCTGCCAGCACCATTTGGTGAATAGGGATTCTTTTCCCCAGCGTATGCTTTTGTTAGTTTTATCAAAGATCTGATGGCAAGTAGGAGACAAGTTTCATATCTTGGTTTTCTATTCTGTTCCATATTTCTTTATTTTTGGGCCAGTACTATGCTGTTTTGATTAATGTGCACTTGTAATATAGCAAGAAATCTGTTAGGGTGATGCCTCCAGCTTTGTTTTTATTACTAGGAATAGCCTTAGCTATACAGGGTTTTTTCTGGTTCCACACAAAACAAAGTATTATTTGTTCCAGTTCTTCAAAATATGATGTTGGTACTTTAATGAGGTTTGTATTGAATCTATATTGCTTTGGGTAGAATAGACATTTTGACAATGTTGATTCTTTCTAGCCAAGAGCATGTTATGTTCTTCCATTTGTTAGTGTTTTCTGCAACTTCTTTCCTTAGGGTTTCATAATTCTCTTTGAAAAGATCTTCCACGTCTTTTGTTAGGTATATTCGTAAGTATTTCATTTGCTTTGAAGCTACTACTGTGAAGGGAATTGTGTCCTTGATTTGCTTCTCAACTTGGCTGTTATTGGCATATACAAAGGCTACTGATTTGTGGACATCGACTTTATACCCTGAGACATTACTATATTTCCTGATGACTTCCAGGAGTTTTGTGGTTGCATCTCTGGGGTTTTCTAAGTATAAGATCATATCATCAGCAAAGAGGG
Organism: Perodicticus potto; assembly: GCA_963574655.1. Lineage (NCBI taxonomy): Eukaryota > Metazoa > Chordata > Mammalia > Primates > Lorisidae > Perodicticus > Perodicticus potto. Next base: position 32,776 of record CAUYRH010033983.1, on the reverse strand, counting down.
GAGAGTTTGACCTCCTGTGCCCCCAGTTGAATGCCCTTTATATGCTTCTCTTGCCTAATTGCATTGGCTAGAACTTCCAGAACTGTGTTGAATTAGTACTGGCAATACTGGACATACTTGTCTGGTTCCAATTCTAAGTGAAAAAGCTTACAGTTTTACTCCATTCAGTATGATTTTAGCTGTGGGTTTGTTATAGATAGCTTCAGTCAGCTTAAGAAATTTGCCACCTATGCCTGTTTTCTTAAGTGTTCTTGTTAGAAAAGGATGGTGGGTTTTGTCAAATGCTTTTTCTGCATCTATTTAGAAGATCATAGGGTCATTTTTTTTTTTTGCTTCTATTGATATACTATGTTTATGGATTTGCGTTACCTTAAACCAGCCTTGTATCCCTTAGATGAAGCCTACTTCATCATGATGTATAATTTTTTTAATGTGTAGCTACAATCTGTTAGCTAAGATATTGTTGAATATTTTTGCATCAATATTCATTAGTGAAATTGGTCTGTAGTTCTTCTTGGTTGGGTCCTTTCCTTGTTTTGGAATCAAGGTGGTGTTTGCTTCACAGAACATCTTGTAGAAGGTTCTTTCCTTCTCTGTGTTTTCACATATGTTCTGAAATATAAGTACAGGCTCATCTTTGAAGGTTTGATAGAATTCTGATATGCAGCCATCTGGTCCTGGGCTTTTTGTTATTGTTGTTGGCAGCTTTTTTATTGTCTCTGTAATCTCAGTGCTGGATATTGGTCTGTTTAAGAGATCTGTTTCTCCCTGTTTATGTTTAGGAAGATGATGTGATTCCAAGTATTGGTCTATTTCCTCCACATTGTCAAATTTCTGGGCATAGAGTTTTGGATAGTAGACTGAAATAATCTCTTGTATCTCTATGACATCACTTGTTACTTTTCCTCATTTCATTTCTGATTAAGGTTATTAAAGATTTTACTTTTCTATTTCTGGTTAATCTGGCCAATGGTTTATCATTTTATCTTTTCAAAGAACCAACTTTTTGTTTCATTTCTTTTCTGAATAATTCTTTTATTTTCAATTTCATTTATTTCTGATTTAATTCTTTCTTCTGCTGGGTTTGGGATTAGATTGCTCTTTTCCATTTCTTTAAGATGATTCATTAAGTTGTTGATGTGCTTTCTTTCTGTTTTTCGGATGTAGGCATCTAATGTGATAAATTTCCCCCTTGCGGCTTCTTTTGCAGTGTCCCACATGTTTTGTAGCTTGTGTCTTCATTGATGTTATGCTCGAGGAAGTTAATGATTTCTTTTTTTATCTCTCCCTTGACCCAATTGTCATTTGGTGTAAGGTTGTTTAATATCCATGCTTTTGTGTGGGGGTGACAGTTTTTGTTGGAATTGAGTTCCACCTTAATTGCCTTGTGTTCATAGAAGATACAAGGTAAAATTTCAATTCTTTCTATTTTATTGAGGTTTGATTTGTGTCCTAGGGTATGATCTATTTGGGGGAATGTGCCATGGGCCAACGAGAAGAGTGTATATTCTTTAGTTTTGGGATGAAGTGTTTTGTATATGTCTATTAAGCACAGTTTTTCTAGGGTAATGTTTAAGTCCCTTGTGTCTATGTTTAGTTTCTGTTTAGAGGATCTGTCCAGCTCTGTAAGAGGAGTGTTAAAGTCCCCTACTATTATGGTGTTGTAGGGTATCATATTGTTCAGACTAATTATAGTCTGTTTCAAGAATCTGGGAAAGTTAAGTTGGGTGCATAAATATTTAGAATTGAAATGTCTTCTTGTTGTATTTTTCCCTTGACCAGTATGAAGTGTCCATCTTTGTCTTTTTTGACTTTAGTTGCTTTAAATCTACTTGTGTCTGAAAATGAGATTGCAACCCCTCCTTTCTTTTGTTTCCCATTTGCCTGAAAAATTGCTTTCCATCCCTTAACCTTGAGCTTCACTTCGTCCTTCGAGGCTAGGTGTGGATGGTTTGTGTTTTATTATCCAATCAGCCAGCCTGTGCCTCCTCAGTGGGGTGTAAAGCCCTTAACATTTATTGAGGTAATTGGTAAGTGTGGTGGAGTTCTATTCATGTTATTTTGTGAAAGTCCATTGCTTAGTTTTATCTTTTTCATAATTGTGGAAACTATTTTTTATCCTATAGCTTCTGAGTATTAAGTTTGTTGGTCATCTATTGTGCTGGTCAGTGTGTGGAATAGGTCTAAGTATTTCCTGTAGAGCTGGTTTTGTTGTGGCAAACTTCCTCAGTGTTTGCATATTGGTAAAAGATTTGATTTCTCCATCAATTTTAAAGCTTAGCTCAGCAGGATATAGAATTCTGCACTGAAAATTGTTTGAAGTAGATTAAAGGTAGATGACCATTCTCTTCTGGTTTAAGAAGTTTCATTTGAGAAGTCTGCAGTTACCCTAATGAATTGCCCCTGTAGCTCAATTGGCGCTTACTCTTGGCAACTTTCAGAATCTTCTCTTTCATCTTAACTTTGGACAGGTTGATCACAATGTGTCATGGAGAAGCTGTATTTTAGTTGAGATGACCCAGAGTTCAATATCCCTCTGAAAGGAGTGTGTCAGAATCTTTGGTGATACTTGGGAAATTTTCATTTATTTTATTTTTTTAATAGGGCTTCCATTCCTCTGGAGGGTTCTTCTTCCCCTGGGATACCTATAACTCGTATGTTTGAACGCTTCATGAAGTGCCATAATTCTGTCAGTGAATATTCTGCTTTCGCTCTCTTTTTTTCTGACTCTTTAACTGTCTGAATTATCTCAAGAACTTTGTCCTCTACCTCTGAGATTCTTTCTTCTGCATGGTCTAATCTGTTATTGATACTTGCTATTGCGTGTTTAAGTTGCCCTTTCTATATTCTTCATATCATTCATCTCTTGAGTCTGTTTTTGGATTTCCTTTTAGTTATTTTTCACTTCTCAGTAATTTCCTTCATTATTTTTACCATCCATATTTTAAATTCTCCTTCTGTTATTTCTAACATTTCTATATAGGTAGAATTATCTGCAGTAGCTACCTCATGATCCCCTGAGGGGGTTGCTCTGGTCTGGTTTTTCATAATGCCAGTATTTCTCTTCTGTTTCTTCCTTATGAGTGTTTTCTTCCTTTCTGTTTCCTTGCCCTACTTTTTCCTTTCCTCCTGCTCTTTAAATTACTGTGCCTCTGACCTAAGAAATTAAAGTGTCCTTTTGGTAAAGGACTAGAAGGAAGAGAAGAGTGAAGAGTAGTAAAAGAAAGACAAAAAAAGAAAAATCTAGGGGAAAATATTACAAATTTTTTTTAAAAAAACAAAGAAAACACTGTATGTGTTTAGATAGATAGCTATATATTGCCTGGACATCAGGTGATCTTATGGAGTATGAGATGCTAATCACCACGCTGATACAACTGTATAAGATGGAGACTAGAAGCCTCTGCCTTGCCAAGGAGACCATGTCCTGTCTTCCTGACTTCTTTGCCCTCAAACCCCACAGGGTTAGGAGCCTGAAGCCCTCCTTTGCCCACTTAATAAACAGCCTTGACCTTTCCAAGGCCTTTTCCTTGGCTACCTAGTCACTTTCCTAGGAAAGCGTGTGTTGCTCAGATCTTCTCAGGACTGGCTGCCCTGCTTATCAGGCTCATCAGAACTGGCCTCACACTAGGACCTTGAGGGCCAATCCTGCAAGGTAGCCTTCCCACAATGGCTGCACCAGATGAAAGCTCCACTCCACCAGGGTGGCTTAGTCCCAGCCCCTGGGCACTGTTGAAAATCACTTGCCGGCTGGCCCAAGCTCTCCCAACATGACTCAGCCAAGTGCCCAAGTCCATAAAAACCTGTAGGGCAGGCCTTCTGTGTCCGTAAACTGTCCCAGCCACAGCCGTGGTTACACTGGCCAGACTCCACCCAAATGCAAGTGCTTGCCGCTTCTTCACTGCTTTCACCCTCATCTTGAGGTCCTCAAGTTTCCTGCTGCTTCCCTGTGCCCCCAAAGGGATGTTTCTGGGCAGTATCCACACGCCAGAGGTGCCTGGATTTTTTTTCTCCCCAGTATCACGCATGGCTATAAAGACGCTGTCTCTAGTCCACTATCTTGTGCTGTCTTGTTTTTTGTTGTTGTTGTTGTTTTTTAAGAAAGAGTCTCACTCTGTTGCCCAGGCAAGAGTGCTGTGGTATCAACCGAGCTCACAGCAATCTCAAACTCCTGGGTTCAAGCTATCTCCTGCCTCAGCTTCCTGAGTAGCTGGGACCACAGGTGCCTGCCATAAGGCTCGGCTAATTTTTTCTGTTTTTAGTAGGGATGGATCTCATTCTTGCTCAGGCTGGTCTTGAACTCCTGAGTTCAAGGGATCCCCCACCTTGGCCTTTCAGAGTGCTAGGAATATATAGGCATGAGCCACCACACCTGGTCTGAAATGTAAATATTATTTTTGAAATCATTCAGTGGTACCTCACCTCCCTTAGGCTAAAGTCTAGACTTTATAAAGTACTTTATTAATCTGGCTTCTACTTGTCTGTCTGGCCTCTTCTTCCTGTGTTCTGTGCATGCACACACATAATTTCAGGGGTAGGTGGGGGATTTCGAAGTTTATTAAAGTTGATTGTGCTTTTGAATTGCTTTCAATTCAGTGGATTATCCATGAGCAACCCCACACCTAGTTTTTGCCTGTGATGCACCTAGTTCCATAGAAGATTGTTCCTTCTCTCTGTCATCATTTATTCATCCTGTAGGCCTTAATTTCTTTTCTTTTTTTTTTTTTGAGACAGAGCCTCAAGCTGTCACCCTGGGTAGAGTGCTTACAGCAACCTCCAACTCCTGGGCTCAAGTGATTCTCCTGCCTCTGCCTCCCAAGTAGCTGGGACTACAGGCACCTGCCACAATGCCCAGCTATTTTTTTGATTGCAGCCAGCATTGTTGTTTGACAGGTCTGGGCTGGATTCGAACCTGCCAGCTCAGGTGTATGTGGCTGGCACCTTAGCCACTTGAGCCACAGGTGCCGAGCCTGTAGGGCTTAATTTAAACATATTCCTGGAGGCCTTCCCTAGCCCCAGAGTCTGAGTTAGGTGCCCTTCTTGTGTACTGATTCAACATTGCTTATTGTTGTTTTCACATTCATCCTACAGTATTCTGGTTGTCTTACTTATTTATGTGCATTCCTCTGTTAGACCACTGAGCTCTGTGAGCATAGGAACCATGGCTCACAGGACATGCTAGCCCCAGTGCCTGACACTTGGTAGGCATTCGGTAAATACTTGTTGACTAAAAGTGGCAGAAAGGCACAAACCCGGACATGCCTTGCAACATCTATATGACCAAAAGCCAAACTCAGGTGGGATTCGCTTGGATATAGTGATCTAAGCAGAAACTGTGAGTTGCCTTATTTATTATGGAGCTCTAAATGTAGTTCAGAGCAGCCTGCGTGGGGAGCCTCTAGGTTACCTTGGGGTGATGCTAGCTCATGGCTTGGCCTAAGAGCCAGAGGAGGGCATCACCAGTTGCTCTTCCTGACAGACGAAGAGGTTGGCAGGGCCTAGGGGAAGGGCTAGAGAAGAGAAAAGGGTATCAGTCTGTAATTTCCAAGGATGGTGGGAATGGTTACTGGTGGAAGGAGCCAGACTAGGGAAGAAACTACCTTCTGCATGGGCACAAGGGCCAGGCTCTTCTTGATGTTGCTGGGCCTTGGGTTTACAGGATGCCCAAGCTGAGGAGGAGATTAAACAAGAAATGAATACACTGCAGCAGAAGCTGAATGAGCAGCAGAGTGTGCTTCAGCGTATTGCTGCCCCCAACATGAAGGCCATGGAAAAACTGGAAAGTGTCCGAGACAAGTTTCAGGAGACCTCAGATGGTAAGATTTGCCCTTCTACTTTGGCCTAAGACGAGGGCAGGAGGCTGGAAGTAGGGTACAGGCCCACTGTATATTATCACAACTCCTGTTTTTCCAGGTTTCCTTACTTAAAACTCCCAGGAGCTCTAAACATTGGGAATTACCACACCTGCTTTATAGAGTGGAAAACTGCTGAGGTTCTGAGAGGGTAAATGACCTGTATGACACATCTGGTTACTATTAGAGTCCAGGGAGGAATCCATGTTTATGTGGCTCCATGCCCATGTTTCTTACTCTACACTAATATTTCTATTGGCCAGCCCACTGGACAGGTCCTTGTGGGACCCTCTTCAGGCATCCTTTCTCTGTGGAATGCCCCTGCTCTTATTCTCATTTGTAGGTCGTTCTTGCCAGAGTGCAGTCCTCAGCCTTGGCAGAGCCAGGACACTAAGAAATCACTTGTCTTTTCTTCTGGCAGAGTTTGAGGCAGCTCGAAAGCGAGCAAAGAAGGCCAAGCAAGCATTTGAACAGATCAAGAAGGAGCGCTTTGACCGCTTCAATGCTTGTTTTGAATCTGTGGCTACCAACATTGATGAGATCTATAAGGCCCTGTCCCGCAACAGCAGTGCACAGGTAGGCTGAAGCCCCTTATCCAACCAGCTTACCTTTCTCCTTCCCTCTAGGCTTTCTGTCCCTCCATCCAGACTCAAGTCCTGATCCTGACCCATCTGCTTTCCGCAGGCATTCCTGGGCCCTGAGAACCCTGAAGAACCCTACTTAGATGGCATCAATTACAACTGTGTGGCTCCTGGGAAACGCTTCCGGCCTATGGACAATTTGTCAGGCGGGGAGAAGACAGTGGCAGCTCTAGCTCTACTCTTTGCCATCCATAGGTAAGGCTGCTGCCTCAGGGCAGTTGGCAGAGAGACTAAACTGAGGCCACCAGGGGCTGTGGGGTCCAAGGATATACAGAGATCTGCAGAGGTGAAGATGTTCTTGTGGAATCTGGATTGTGTCCCTGTTCCACGTCTACTATAGTGTATCTGGCCTTGGTTTTCCTGGACTTGTCTTCCCTATCCACTCGGCTTGTCCTCACTGGTCCCTGCATGTATTAATTCCTACCCCGAGGCTTTTGCTCATGTAGTTGCTGGCTTTTTGCAAATCTAACTTGACTGTCACCTTCCACCCTTTCACACCTCCTGTTTTCCTCCCTTCCCTCTAGGAAGCCCTCCTTAACCACTGTGGTATACCCTGACTTACGCCTCCTAAAAGCTAGTAGTACTTAAATCTGACTCTCAACTCTCATAACTTAGTGCTTGATTATATAGTGTTATTCTACAAACATTTGTATTTGTTTTTTATTTTTTTTTTTGAGACAGTCTCACTTTCTTCCCCTGGTAGAATGTCGTGGCATCATAGCATACAGCAACCTCAAACTCTTGGGCTAAAACAGTCCTCTTGCCTCAGCCTCCCAAGTAGCTGGGACTACAGGTGCCCACCACAGTACCCGGCTATTTTTTGAGATGATGGTCTCACTCTTGTTCAGGCTTGTCTTGAACTCATGAGCTCAACCTATCCACCTACCTCGGCCTCCCAGAGTGCTAGGATTACAGGCGTGAGCCACCGCACCCAGCTGGAGCATTTCTGGAGTGCTGCTCTGCACCAAACCCAGCATAGTGAAGAAATGAGGGATGCAGATGTATTAGACATGGTCTCTGGCCTAAAGTTTAGTAAAAACCAGATGCATAAACAGACAGTGTTCTAAGTGTTATAATCGGGTAAATATGGTTGCTGTGGATACAGAGAGGAGGTACATATACACCAGTGTTGGAAGAGGTGTGGATAGGCCAGGGAAGGCCTTTTTAAGTTTTAAAGGGAAGTGAAATTTGAGCAGGATATATAAAGACTAAGTAGAAGTTTGCCAGGGCTACAGGCAGACATTCTAGACTGAGGACGAAGCACATGCAGGGATAAAGAGGCATGACAGAGCATGTTGCATGTTACAATGGGGTGGACCTCTAGGTAGTTTGTTCATTACAACTAGAGCCTAGTACAGTTTTCTCTCTAGACAGCCTAGTTCTCCTGATAGGACAGTGTCTCACAGTTCTTCAGGATCCTAGAGTACTGGGCCCCAGCGCAGAGACGAGGGCTCGGTTGGTATATTGGCTTTTAGGGTCTCAAGTAACATTAACATGTGGGTTTTTTATTGTCTGAAGAAGTGGGTGGGGGAGCTGACCTGGGTGATGGTCCCTGGGGCTATCCCACCCTACCTTGCCACCCCCTCCCCCACCTCAGTGTCAGTTCACCTACTGCTTCCCTCCCAGCTACAAGCCAGCCCCCTTCTTCGTCCTGGATGAGATCGATGCTGCCTTGGATAACACCAACATTGGCAAGGTGGGTGCAAGGAAAGTGGGACCTGGGAGGGAGGCCCCCAGGTCAGGACTGGGTTTCAGAGACCAACTCCAGAGTATGCCTTAGCAGTTCCTGCTGCCTACTCTCTGTGCCTGGGAGGCTGGGCCCAGAGTTATCTACTCCATGATGGTCAGTATCCTCCTCTTCTCAGCCTCTCCCCTACCCTCCACCCCATACCCTACTCTCTCTGCCTCTGGTTGTGACTGGAAAATACAAGGGAGTGATAGGGCTTGAGCCCTACTGAGTGCCTGGCGGCCCCTCCCACAGGTGGCAAATTATATCAAGGAGCAGTCGACTTGCAACTTTCAGGCCATTGTCATCTCTCTCAAGGAGGAGTTCTACACCAAGGCTGAGAGCCTCATTGGAGTCTATCCTGAGGTAGGGCAGGCCTGGCTCAGGAGCCAGCCCCAATCCCTGCCTGACTTCCCAGGGCAGGAAGGGAAGGCTATAGTGGAGGGGTTAGGGGGTGAGTGAGCATAGGGAGTCAGGTCCTGAATAGCCATCTGGGCTTGTTGGAGCCCTACCCTGGCGGCTTAGCCAGCCAAACAAGGCAGGGCTATTACATTTGGGGATAGGTTGAAAGGCCAGGCAAAGGCAGCCAGACAGTGGGAAAAGGAGAAGGCACATGGGACTGAGCATATCCTCTCGCACCCAGAGAGAACCATTTCTTGGGCTTTGGGCAGATATACAGAGAGGAGGGTTTAAGGCACTAGACCCCTCTTAAATCTCTTCATAAACAATTTTATTTTTCTTGTTTTCCCTTCTTCAGCAAGGGGATTGTGTGATCAGCAAAGTCCTGACCTTCGACCTCACCAAGTACCCAGATGCCAACCCTAACCCCAATGAACAGTAGCAGTAGCACTTCTGCCCTGTCTGGATACCTAAACTACCCCTCTCCCAATCTCTGGACACTTGGCTCCCAACCTTCTCCTACTTCCTGGCCCTTTTTGATGTAGTCATGGGATTTAAGCACTGCTGTCAAGCACGAAGAGGAACAGAGGTGATGTTAGGTCTGGAGCAAAAATTCCTGAGTGACAGCAAGAATTGGCCTGGCCTCTGGAAGGAAGTGCCAAGGTGAACGGGGCCATATATCCATTTGCCACCCCCTTGTGAGCCTCCCCCCTCATCACCATACTCATAAGTCCCTCGGGCCCCTTGCCCACTTTGTGTGTGGACATGTATGTGTGTATATGTATGTTGGCATGTGTGCATGTAGGTGTTTGCAAAATAATAAAAGACTAGAGATCTGTTTTAGAAGGAACCTAGGCTGAATTTGATTCCAAGAGAGTTTAGGATGAACGCACCCCCAGAGCTAGGCAAGGTACTCTGGATGTCACAGGAGTCTTAGCAGTAGCCTGAAACTGCCTTCATTCACTCATTCATGTATGCATCAAACACATACTGAACACCCTGTTAGACTCTGTGCTTGGAATACAGAACTAAATCAGACATGATCACTACCCTCCTGGTAAGGAGATGCAATGAGTTCATGAATTACTGTACTTAGCTAATTGGCTTCCTGGAGAAAGTCACTTTTGACCTGGACCTTGACAAATTGGTAGGATTTGGTCAGGCACTAGGAGTAAAGCCTGGGTTCTAGGGACAGACACATGGATTCTGATCCCACTTTTTTCACATACTTGTTGTTTGACCTTAGGCAAGTCATTTGACCTTTCTGTGCCTTAGTTTCCTCGTCTGTAAAACGAGGCTAAAAATATTGCCTACCTCATAGGGTTTAATGATGTCCAGCTCTTCACTGGTGGTCTTATCCTTTCTTGGAGCCCACTAGGTGCCAACCCCTCAGAATATATGCATCATACCTGGCCCTCTGAGGGTTTCTAATCCCAGCTATTAGGGACAGAAGGAGCCAGGCTCCAAATCTGGGAGGTGCTTAATGCCCTGGTTACTGGGAAAGTTCCAGGGCAATAAAGGGGTGTACCTTACTAAGTGGAGGTCCTGAAGAAACCTATAGCTTCAACCATGTATGATAACCAGGTGCCTGGGCCCCAACCTGGGTTATGAGGAAATAGGGGAAAGGTAACCTGGACCACATCCCAGGCTAATGGGTGAGATTCCTTTTGGGAACTAACCTCATGAGTTGTAAGGACCATGCAGAGGCAGCAAAACCTGGTTCAATGAGTTTAGCCTTCACTCATTCACATAGCACTGTCAAATTTCTGTCTTATCCTAATTTGTATATTGCTTTTTAAAAGTTAAATCAGTTCTAATTACCCAAGTAATGCATGAATTCATCCTCCTTTTAGGAAATTAGATTATTATAGGTAAAGATAGCCTCATTCGGCTACCAACTGTTCTCCCTTCTGACGCCCTTTAATGGTTGTTAACATTTGTTGTATTTCCACATAGACTTTGTTTTAAAGCTTTTACATACATTCATGAATTCATTGATAAAACTGTTAATTAAATAGTGTATTGAATTGTTCTGCAATTGGCTTCTTTACAGTGTTTTTGAGATCTGTGCATGTTGTAGATCAGTCCATCCTCTAAAAGTTGTATGGATTGCCATCATGTGACTACCATATTTTACTCATTTCTCTTGTGATGGACATTAAGACTGTTTTCAGTTTCTTGCTATTACAAAATACTACACAGGAGCATCCCTATGCCTGTGTCAAAGTGTGTGTGTAAAAGTTTACCTAAGGTTGGTTACTAAAAGTGGAATTGCAGAGTCATAGGATAATCTTTATATTTGTTTTTAATACATACTTCCAAATTGCCCTCCTGTACTGTTTACTCAGTGTTTTTCTTAAGGTGATCTGAGGTCTAACATTGTTACTACATCAGTTTCACCCTAAGTAGTAATGTTCGTGAAATCTTAGATTTGACGTGCTAATTGTGTATTTTCCTAAAACATTAGAATGCATAACTACCAAAATAAATTTGTCTGTGTCCAACCAAAGACGTTACATACCACCACTGTTACATGTGCTATAATTTGGCAAATTCTGGCATATATGGAAGAGCACAATTTGGGGGTCATACTTCGTTCAAATTGTAGCTATAGAGGCTCGGTGCCTGTGGCTCAGCGGGCTAAGGCGCCAGCCACATACACCTGAGCTGGTGGGTTCGAATCCAACCCGGGCCCGCCAAACAGCAATGACGGCTGCAACCAAAAAATGGTCGGGCGTTGTGGCGGGCACCTACAGTCCCAGCTACTTGGGAGGCGGAGGCAAGAGACTCGCTTGAGCCCAGGAATTGGAGGTTGCTGTGAGCTGTGATGCCATGACAATCTATCCAGGGTGACAGCTTGATGCTCGGTCTCAAAAAAAAAAAATCGTAGCTATAGAAATGGGCAAGTTAATTCACCTCTGAGCTGCAGTTTCCTCATCTATGAAAGATGATGAACACCTACCTTGCAACCATATAGGGAAGATTAAACGAAATAAATTTGAAGCACTTTGGCTGATATCTAGATCACTACAGCCCTTTAAAGGTAGCCATTGCTATTCTCCTTTCTTTACAGATGAGGAAACTGAGGCCAGGAAAGGGTAAGTGACCTATGTATCTACCAGATAAAAGGCTGGGTTTGAATCCAGGTCTTCTGACTCATCCTAGTGCTTTCCTTACTATAAAGGTCATTATCAACGTTGGCTGTACATCAGAATAATGAAGCTTTTTCTTTTTCCTTTGTAAAACTCAAGTATATCCATAAGTACAAAATCAAATAGTATAGAAGGGCTTATAATGAGAAGCATCAATTTCCTGCTGCACCCCCACATCCAAAGGATGTGGGCTCTTTAAAAATAAATTGTTCTGGCCCCGTCTCTGGAAATTTGATTCAGTAGGAGTAGATAATAACCTGGATAACTAACCCCTACCTCACAAGATGAGAAGATTACATGAGATGCCTTAGGCTAAGACCCTGGCACACAGGAATACAAGTGCTACAAAGGAGCTTTGAGGACTTAAGTCCTGAGGATCCAGGAGGTGAGATGACTTGTCCAAGATTCCAGTGGTTTAGTAGTAGAGCCTAGACTTCCACTTGGATCTACTTAGTGTTTGCCCTTCGCTCTTTCCTATCATGCCACACCACCTCTTGTCATTGCAGGGCAGCATATGTCAGCGAAGGCTGTGCTCAGACAGCCAGACACCAGGGAGTGCTTGCAAGAGCAATCTGGATCCAAGTAGACTCCCTAGGGCTTGTTGAAGAACTAGTACTAGTTTAATTTGCTGGTAATGTGGACCTAGTATTCTTGATCTAGGGAGTTGAGGAGTATTCCCCAACTGTATCTACCTTTAATTGGGCACTTCAACCTGGAAATCCCAGTGCTATACCCCAGAAAAACAAAGAGGAATCAAATTTTGATCCTGCCTTTAAGGAGCTCACTGTCTAGTTGGGGAGGTAATTTGAAAAACAACATAGGCGGTGCCTGTGGCTCAAAGAGTAGGGCGCCGACCCCATGTCCTGGGGGTGGCGGGTTCAAACCCGGCCCCATCCAAAAAAAAAAAAAAGAACAAAAAACAGCCATTGATCATATAGTGTGATTAGCACACTGATAGGCACACAGGAGGGACATCTAGGTTAGGGAAAGATTCAGGGAAGGCATCCGCTAGTCTAATGTTTATCAACATTTTTTTATTTCACAGCACACTCGAACTTATAGTTAAACTTCTGTGGCACAATGTATGTTGATCAAAAAAAAGTTTTAAAAGAATATACTTACTGTGCTTTGAACCTCTCTTGGAAATAATATAATTATCTTTAAAAAATGGTTGTGGCACGCTCAAGATCCTCTCACATCATACCAGTTAAAAATCACTGCTCTATCCTAGAGATGACACCTGAAATAATTCTTGCGGGACTGGTAGAAATTAGCTAGTTGAGGAAGTAGAAGGAATTTCCAGGTAGTGCAAAACAGTATGCAAAAAGACCTGAAGACAAGAAACAGCAAAGCAATACTGAACCATAAAGATTCTTGGGGTAGAGGAAGAGTAATAAGAAAAGCTAGAGAGGTAGTCAGGAACCAGATTAGAAGAGGATTGTAAATGCTTGGCTACAGAGTTCAGACGTGTCTTGTGGGACTGTGGTTTCCAAACTGGCTGTACACCAGAAATAAGTAGAACGTACTGGGCTCCAACCTCTAAAAATGCATGTGTCTGGGGTGAGGTCTTGGATTCTTGAATGCTTATAAAGGTTGCCGTATGACTGGGGTACAACCAGATATGAGAACTGTGGGTTAAAGGCAGTAGGGAAGCCATGAAACAGTGTTAAGCAGGGCGACTCCAGATGTGAATCTAAGCTGTTTCTGGCCAACCAGCCAGTGTGGAAAGGAATTAAGTTAGATGTTTATGCCATATGTGCCTATGCCTGTACTTTGTTACTCAACTTCTCACACTATTACATTTGCTTATTTTGTGCATTAATAAACTGTAAGGATGGGCCTCAGGGTATCTTGCTTACCAGTATATCCCCTGCAAAAAGCACAGTGCCTAACACAAAACAGGCACCCAGTAAAGTTTTCAAATGAGTACATGCATTTTCAAGGGGGAGATTAGTTAGGAAATTATTGAAAAGACCAAGAGGACTATACAAGGGCAAGGGCCAGTAGAAGTAGATTGGAGGTGTTAAGGTGTCAGCTGTTAAGAGATGATAAACTGTACTTGGTGACTGATTATTAGATGTGGAAGGTGACTGAGCGGATAGAATGAGTACCCCCCATGAATACCCAGAATTCCTACCCTATCACAGTCTTCTCTCTCATCCATCTCTGAATCAGCATCTCCTTCCAGCCTCCTCAGCAACTGGAATTCCTCCCTTAAGTTAGTTAAACATTCTGTGTGCTGTGTGGTCTCTCACTTACCCCCAGCCATTGATTCATTCATCCAATTCAATATATCTTGGCTGAGCACCTCCTGTGTGCAGTGAGGCTCTTCCAAGCCAGGACTCTGATTCCTTCTTTCCTACCTCAGATGTTTTTGAGGGCTTTTCTAGGTAAGGCATCCTTTATACAAACATAGTGAGAAGCCCCAAGTGTCAGAATTGTAAGGGAACTTTGAGACTTTGCTCAACCCCCTACTTGAGGCCCTCAGGGGGGAATTAACTTCTGAAGGTCTCACTGCTAGAAAATACTGAAACCTTGATTTTTATCTATCCCAGTACACATCAGAACCAGGCAGGTGTGATCAGGGAGAAGGTGGGACTTAGGTTGAACCTTGAAGGCCAAACAAGATGCTTGCACATTACACTGCCCTCTTCTGGAAACCTTCAGCAAACTGGCCATGCCCATAGGCTCTTCTAAGGGGTTTCTTTAGCATAAGTTCTCATGCTCTGTGTACCATGTGACCTCACAAATCTTGACCATACATGGCTAGATTGGTCAGATCTAATTTAAAGGCAATCAATCTCTAGGCTGGCCAGTGGCCTATTAGGTGGACTGGTATAAGGACTCTACTCAAAGGGATGGCATTTATCAAGTGGCAAATGCGTGAAACAATCAGATCTTTCAGGGAGGTTAAATGTGAGGCATTCAGAAGTGAGTGAGTGAGTAGAATTTAATGAGGCAGAAGTGGTGGATGAGTGGTGGCCAGAAACTACAACAGCAAAATCAAAGAAAGTGCAGAAATCATAAGTGAGCAGAGGTCATGAGACATTTTTATCATGAGATCATGAGGCCACAAGGTAACTGAAGCCATGAAGTGGCAAGGTAACAATGGGCCAAAAGGACATGAGACAAAACTGAGATCCATGAAGCAGCAGAAGGTGGAATGTACAAGATCCATGAGACAACAGAAATGATGAGACTGCAAGAGATACAAGATAGCCAGCACAACAGCAGCACAGCAACAAGAATCGAAACATTGGAGTTACAATGCAGAGAAGCTATAAATTAGTAGGAACTGAAGCCCCCAAAGCCATGAAGCTGTAGGAGCTGGGAGGCTTAGAAGATGGGGGGCAGCAAAAGCCATGGGCTAGCAATGAGGGGAGCAGAAGTCTGTAGCAGTAGGAGGAGTATAAATTACAGCCAGAAAGTAGTTGAATCACCATTTTGGGAAGCACTAGAGAAGGGAGCAACAGATGCCTGCAGCTGAGGGGGTGACGAGATGAGCCAGGCTCTAGAGGTGCTTTGGATCATGAACGATTTTCAAGTTTCTGTTCTTCCGTAGGGCTGCTTGTGTAGCTAGCTATTTCTTGTCTTCCTTATTTCCCTATGAATGCTCTAATAAATCCCCATCACTACCCTGATTGTGTCTTTGTTCCTTGTAATCTAAAAGAGGTTAACACTGTGTTGCACTGTTTAGATGGGTGGACGAGTCAGGCAGAACATCATCTTGGTGTGTTTGAAGCAAGACACAATGATGGAAATTCACTCATTCTTTCTGTCTTGCCCTTACTGGCACAAGCACTTTTCAATTGACTTACTAGCTTACTTTCCTCATTCATTCATCCACTTATCATTCATTTGTTCTCTTATTTATGCACGAACTCATAACTTCATTCACTTATTTACTGATGCATTTGCTCATTTATTTGCTCACTTGTTCTTTCTTGCATTCACTCACACATTATTTTGCTATCCACTCGTTCAGCAAGCGCATGTGGAATTCCTGCTGCATGTCAGACCCTTTGCTAGGTTCTAGGGATAATATATACACCCTGCCCTCCAAGGAATTCAGTTTAATTAGAGATTCAAGTAAGCAAGTAAGTGCACTAAGCATGGCAGATGATATAATAGAAGCCTAGATGAAGTGAGCATGTAGAAAGGATTGGATGGTTTTCCTAGGGTAGAGGGATTACTCAAGAAAGCTTTTATACGAGATGAAGCACTTTCACTGAGTCTTGAAAGAGGAGTTGGTGTTCACCATGCGTTAAGGGAGGAAAGAATTTTCCAAACAGAGGAACTACCTAAGCAAAATTAAAATGAAGAGTTGACATGCACAAGGTTTTAAGGGTACTGGGCATTGTCCCATGCAGTGGAACAAATGGCAGGTTCCAGGCCATCAAGCTTAGTTTTTTGATCTATGAGCAATGGGAAGCTGTAGAAGGGATTGGAGTAGGGAAGTGACAGAGACAGACCAGTATTTAGGAAGATCACCCTGGTAACTGGTGTGAAAGAAGACTAGGGGCATGAAACACCTAAATAATGTACTGTCATAATTAGAGGCATGAACGAAGACATATGGGAGCCCCCAAGGAGAGAGAGTTCTACCAGGGAAAAAGGAAGACTTTTGGAGAAGGCGGAATTTGCACTAAGCATTAACAAGGGGAATTAATTTCTTTCCTTTTTTTTTGTCACCCTCTATAGAGTGTGGTAATATCACAGCTCACAGCAACCTCAAACTCTTGGGCTTAAGCAATTCTCTTGCCTCAGCCTCCCAAGTAGCTGGGACTACAGGCACCCGCCACAATGCCCAGCTATTTTTTGTTGTTGTTGCAGTTGTCATTGTTTAGCTGGCCCAGGCCGGGCTCAAAATCGACAACCTTGGTGCATGTGGCTGGCGCCATAACCACTGTGCTATGGGTGCCGAGCCAACAAAGAGAATTTCAACGGTGGAGATCAGGAGGATGGGCTTTCCATGTCTGGAAGACATGAAAACAAGCAAGGAGATGTGAGTAAATATGCCTTGCTCGGACTAACAAAAATTCCCATTTATCTTAAGCAGAGGCTGCTTTTGAGGGAAAGGCAAGGAGGGAGACTCCAAGGTGTCCCAAACTTTATTATATCTTGCTTCAGTAGGTCCAGTGGGACAAGGGAATTTGGGGGAAGGGTGGGTCATGGACTGGAGTGTCCTTTTTTGTACTCTTTAACATTAATTTTTTCTCAAATGTTCATTTAAAATAGAAGTAATACATGCACCTTATTTATAAAAATCACTAAACTCAAATCAATACAGAAGGACTTAAGAAAAGCAAAGTCTTCTGCCCTGCACATCCACAACCCCACTCACTTTTAGCTACTTTTAGTTATTTCTTCTGGTTGTTATCTCCATACCTATATAACATGTGGGCCTTTTAAAGAGAAAATACCTGGGTTCAACCAAAGCACCAGCCTGCTGCGCTCAGAGAAGCACAATTTGTGAGAACCACTGGAAAGGTTCTGAGCTGCTGGAACCTATTCCCTATGAATTCATGGCATAGCAGACATAGCAAGCCTTGTCACACCCAATGAAAAGGAGCCTGAGCTGCCAGAACCTATTCTCTATGAATTCATGACATAATAGGTATAAAAAATATACATATATGTGGGCATTTTAAAGGTCATCAATTTCAGACATTACCTATTGATGTCCTGTTACGTGGATTTAGGTCATTTACACTAAGTTCAATTCCTGTCCTTCCTGCTTCTAGTATAATTTATAGTTTCTCTATTGGTTAGCTTTCTGAATTCAAGTAACACATTTATTTCTTGTTCCATGAACTAGAGACAATATTTCTCGACCAAGAACTTTGTTAGATGAGAGAATATCCTTCCCTATAGCCCACTTCCTCACCATTAACATCCCAACTTCTATCATCTGGTCTTATATTGTCAAAGATGATAACATTGAATTCTGTTCTATAATCATAATTGAGTTTTTTGATATTTTATCTACAGTTTGATTCTAAAAGTCAAAAAGTAATAAACAACTTTATATGACTATGTAAATATTCTTCATTTTAGAGCCAAGTTTTCTCTGAGGTGGTTCAGTTTCCTTGGAGAAGAATCTTCTGATTTTTTGCCTAATAGACAACTGGCTGCTGTGAATTGTACACACAGGGATCAATTGACAGTTTGATAAGAAGCCTTCCAATTAAACTTCCTGTTTTCCCCACATCTCACTCCTACCCTTCATCATACTTGGCATTGTCAAGACCCAGGATATTCTAGGTTTCTGCAAAGAAAGATTGACTCCTTCCTCAGTGGCATTACCTCTGTGCATACTCCAGGCTTCCAGGTATGGCTCCCTCCACCATGCTTCATCAGTTACCATTCCTCCATTTACTCCCTATCTTCCAAAATTGGTTGAAATCTCTCTTTTGCTGATAGACCTGCTCGGATTCTCTTCATTGTTGTGTTTTTATTTCTTTACAATCATTTTAGCAGATTGTTAGGAGGGAATGGAGATAAACATGTGGTAAGTCTGTTGTCTTGACCTGGAAATCTACTACTCTACCTTTAACTGTTTGTTTTTTATTTTTCCAGTAGTTATCTTCATATATCTAAATAATATGGAGATTTTTCTATTTATCAACTTATTTATCAATTTTAGTCATAATCTATTGACTTCTTGCTACTTATACTACTCAAATGCCCTCTTCCCATGTTCCCATTATAGCCATGTGACTAATTATGTGTCTTCTATTCCCTACCTTTGTACTTTTAATTAATAGACTTTCTCTATCTCTTAACTTCTGTCATCTGTACTTTTATATTAACAAGATCAATAATAGTTACATTCTGTTCTGTAATCATAATTAAGTCCATACTTTTCTAATAAGTCATTCTAAAAGTTTAGCATTAATAAAGTATTTACACTATTATGATGATAGAAATATTGTTCTACAGGGGTACAATCAGTGTGCTAGGATTACGTTTCTTTTCTTATATGGTTTTTTTTCCTTGAGTTTCTAATTATCTTTTTTTCTTTTCATTGTCTAACTTTATCGCTTTCTTAAGTTATTCCAAATTCTCCAGGAAAGTATAAAATCATTGGAATCCCCTGTTTTCCCAGATACCTTTTCTCCAGAGCCCTCCATCTTCCTGTTACAATTTGACTAATTGCTCTGTAGGCCTATGGCACAGTTGTCATCCTGGAATGTTCCTTCATTACTCTTCTGGGTGGACCCAATCTTTCTTAGACTCCATTTCTTTCTAAGTTTACTCCTTTGGAGTGGACATAGTGATTGTTCTGCAATATCCACTCCACTCCTCCCCCATTATATGAAAACTAAGATATTTGAATAGGATTTACCCTACCACCGGCACTAGTTATAGGCCTTTATTGGTATAAACCAATCTGAGTAATTTCACCCCCCTACCCACAATGATGATCATTTCAGGGCTGATCCAATGAAGGCTTAGGACTTTTGTTCAGCTTTTGAGGGAAGAGGTGGCCTGTCTTCTCTTGGATTTGAACAAAAAAGCTTCTAGCCTGGTTGCTGCTGTTAGCCATCTCATGAACATCTGAAAAGCCTCCTCCTTGAGGATAGAGCTGACAAATGGAAGAGACAGAACCAAGATATCACAGAGAAATGGAACCATATTCCTTATCATACTGTGCCTGAAGTCTCCCTGCCTATGGACTCCTCAGTTAAGTGAGCAAATATATTGCATATACTGTTTATGCTAGTTTGAGTTGGGTTTTCTATTGCTTACACGTGAAAGCTTTCTAATTTATGTTTTTGGTTGTCTCCTTTGGAAAGGGGATTAGTATATGTTTGGTTATATGAGGCATATTTTCACCATATTAGGTGGAAGCATTTTTTTAAAAACATTAAGGAAGGGTATATGTGGAAGTTGGACAACCAAAGAAGTGAAATATAGTGCTCCCTAGCTTCTAAGTCCCATGCTGTTTAGGGGGATTGCCCCCTAGTGAGAGTCTTGGTAAGAGGCAGATCCCCACTTCCTACTATGGAAACTAAAAGTGATCAAATACTTCCTTTCCCTGCCCACCAGGTAACAAGGGCTGAATACTCTGTTTATGGCTTAAATCTGCAACATAAAGAAGCCAAGAATATACAAAATTAACCTAAGGATTATAGATTAGGAAAATATATGTGTAATGTATATTATAAGATTTATCAAAGGTTAATAAAAAAGGAAGATAATAAATGCAATAGGAAAATAGGCAGAAGATGCAGTGAAGTGTGGTGATATAGAAGGGGAAACTTGAACTTATACAAGGGGAAACTATAATATATTAAGAGATTTTTCAACTCTGCTAATAATTAGAGACATGAAAATTAAAATAACAGTGAGAAATCACAATGGCAATGGTAACATGTAGAAAGTCAGATATTATCAAGTGTTGATGAGGATGTGAAGAAAAGGACAACCGTGAATGGGAGTATAAACTAGTGCAGGCATTCCAGAGAGCAGTACCTCATGAAAACAAGTATGTATATACCCCACAACCCAGTGATCCCACTCCAAGGATGTATTCCAGAGAAATTCTCACACAGGACCTAAGGAAATATAGTTGAAGCCATTCATTGCAATTTGGTAGTGAGAAATTGGAAGCAACCTAGGTATTCGTCACCATGGGACTGGATAAGCAAATAGTCATATATTCATAGGATGGAAAACTATAAAACAAAAGTAATAAGGTATATTTATACATAGCCACATGGATAGGTCTCCAAAACCTAGTGTTGAGTGAAAAAAAAAAAACAGAATGAGATTTATAACATAATATAATTTATGTAAATAACATTGTATATTTTTATAGATATTCATATATCTAAATAAACATATTTAAAGATGGATTGAAAGGTACACAAATTAATTACACTAGAGAGGCTCAGTAAAATGGGCAACCAAATCGGAGTGCAGACAGGGACTGATGGGAGTAATAATGTACCATGAATTGAAGGTTATGATTAAATCAATTCTGAAGTCCACAACAAATAAACCAATATAACAGACACAAGAATGATTAGAGCTCTCCTTTTTTTTTGTAGAGACAGAGTCTCACTTTATCACCCTCAGTAGAGTGCCATGGCGTCACACAGCTCACAGCAACCTCCAACTTCTGGGCTTAGGCGATTCTCTTGCCACAGCCTCCTGAGTAGCTGGAACTATAGGCACCCGCCACAACGCCCGGGTATTATTTTGTTTTTGCAGTTTCGCCGAGGCTGGGTTTGAACCCGCCACCTTCAGTATACGGGGCTGGCACCCTACTCACTGAGCCAGAGGCGCCGCCCTAGAGCTCTCCTTTTCAGTGAACTGTGATGATAGGGCAAGGTCCCCTGGTAGGAGCAGTGGGGATAGCAATACCAGAAGCAGCCTTCTAATTAGGCTTTTCCTATTGTGAAACCTTAGTTGTGATTCCTCATGCCTAGTTACTGCCCCATTTTCATAGCCTGATTCTCTAGACTTCTGTGAGCTACCCAATAATTTCACAATAAATCCCTTTTCTGCTTAACTAGAGTCCATTTTTGTTATTTGCATCCAAGAATCCTCACTGATATGTGCATTTTGTTGGAGAACATCCTGAAGTAACTTCTAGAAAAAGGTAAATTTGTGGGTCTTTGCATGTCTGAAAATGTAGTTGTTATTTTGCTTTATTATTTCAATGATAGTTTGGCTTTAGAATTCCATTAGAAATAATTTTTCCTCTGAATTTTCAGGTTATTGTTTTTAGCATTTAGGATTGCTGCTTAGAAGTCAGATACTAATATTCTTCTTTGCTGGCAACCTGTATTTCCTATCTCTGGAAGCTTTTTTTTTTCTTCATACTTAGTGTTTTGAAATGTCACAATGATGTCGCCAGAAATGTGTTTTCTCCTCATCTGTTTTGCTGGGCATTTGGTGGGTGGGCGCTTTCAATTTGATGACTCATTTCTCTATTCTGAGAAATCACTGTTTTATTTCTTTGCTAATTTTCTCTGTTCTTCCTAGGACTCCTATTAGTTGGATGTTGGATTTCCTGGATGGTTGTCTCTGTCTTTTTATTTTCTAACATATTTTCCATGTCTTTATTTTCCATGTCTATATTCCAGGACATTTTCTTGACTTTATCTTCTATTAGATTCTTTTATTTTGGCAGTCATTTTTAATTTCTAAACATTCTTTCTTACTCTTCAAAGGTGCCTTTTTCATAGTATCCTTTTCTTCTTTTATTGATGCAATATCTTCTGTGTATGTATACTTAATAGAACTTAACTTTACTGAAGTTTCATGGATAACAAAAGATAATTATCAGTCCACAAAGGAAAATTTTCTTTCTTTTTTTTTTTTTAAGAAAAATAAGAGTGGTTTTATTGATTGCATATATTTTCAGCTATATTAATATGTATTATAAACTTTAAGAATTAGAATAAATGACTTTTTACCAAGAATAGTCATTCAATGAAAATTATTTCATTTCTACATGGTCATTGTATGTTTTCTTTCAGATTATCAGGAAGTCATCATCCAAGCTTTATGTTAGGACATGACAGTTACCCTATACATAAATTTCATTAAATAGAACTGAGACACCTTATGTTTTCTTTTTTAGCAAATAACCCCCTTTTATCATATAGAAACATCTTCCAAATAACCTCACTATACTGTACAAAATTTAACTTTTTATACACAAAGAGCTGCCTCAAATAACTTTCATTTTCAAAAGCTATAAAGCCATGACACAGCCGCAAAATGCTCCTCTGGACTTTTTATCTTGGATTTTTCATTTTTGCTTTACATTTTAGACTCCACTTAAAAATTAAATCATCCCCACATGATAATACTTATGTAGGAAAGTCTTTTTGTGTACATGGTTAGTGCAAAGATAGAAAATGTCAGTTTGAGCAAGTATTTGGCAAATCGAAGAAATGAAACAGTGCTGTTGGAAACAAACACTTTAAAGTTTTATGGTTGGTGAGATTGAAGGGCGTCATTCAAATTGAGCACTTCCAAAGAACCTTTGCCTTTTGTTTCCTTTTTTATAAGTTCCTCAACTTCTCTGAAGCAACCTGGGTTGACCCAACATACAATTTCTAACTGTTGACTATAGTCTTCACTTTCTATAACCTTGATCAGTGGCTTAAGCTTTTCTTTCAGCTTCTTCCCTTCATTCACTAGACGAACAAACGGAAGCTTCATGTGAGCACGAAAATCTTCGTTTTCTCCTTTAACTGCTTTATCTCTTCCAAAGCCTGCTGTTTTGTGCTCTTGTTGGGTTTAACTGAATAGTAGATGTCCTTCATAGCTCTCTCAATAAGGATAACAGTGTATGGTCGCTTTGTTTCAGGGTTCACACATTTGTCTGCTACAATAGTTGCAATGTCCCTAAACATCTGTTGCAGTTGTGTGTGCCTTTCTTTATCTGATACTTGAACTTCTCCTTTAGTCAAAATCTGCTTACAGATTTCAGTTTGGTCATCTGTTCCAAATAAACTGATGAGATCTTCCTTCTTTGCAACCTGACACGCCTCTCCACCAGGGGACGACCTTGTTTTTGTAGCAGGCGATTTCGAAGGGCTTCCTAGCACACTTCATCTCTACCACAACCACATTCGTTAGGCGGATCTGATTGGTGGACGTGAAGATCGACATCGCGGCTTCTCACAAAATTCGGGTCTGGCAAACTAGAGCAGACCCTGGCCGCCTGGCCTGAGGCTACCCGCACCTCGCTGTTAACAGCCAACTGGCGCACGTTACTGTTACACTCCCCAAGCTGGCGGCCTGATTAACTAGGTCCAAGGACCAGGATAATGCACCTGGCCAACTCCACAAAAGAAACTTTTCAATGGATACCAGACATTATCTCTCCAAGAGAAATATTTTTCGTGCCCCTCTGAGGGAGACTGCGTATTTGCTGTCTTTCAGAGTTCCCCACTCTGATACCATATGTGGGAAAGATTATTGTCTGCTAACTGTATGGTTTTGACCACATGCTCCCCAACCTGCATTCCAAGTCTCCAGCTCTCACCTTGGCATCAGAAAGTGGAGGTTCTTTTCCCATTCTCTGCTCCCAGGCCAACTTCATTTCTTACTCAAGCATAACACTCCCCATATCCATTTTCTTTCTGGGGTATTCTAACACCTGCCCCACAGTGATGACCTCAGCCCCGTGACCCACAAGAGGCCATCACAATAGTCACCAACTATATGACAGAGTGGATTGTTTTTAAAGTTAAATAACAATATTTGTAGTAGGACTAATAATTCAGTTTCATTTTACAGTGCTTCAAGCAGAAGCCAACAGCAAAATTAAAGCCTGCATGTCTCCTGACATGGTCCCAACTCAGTATCTTCTGTGAGCAAAGGTCTGAGAAAAAATACATTCACACATCTCTAAAGAACAAATAATAATTTTCAGTGCCAGTCTAGTCCAAATCCATGTTTAAAATTTAAAAAATGGTGGCGCCTGTGGCTCAAGTAGTAGGGTGCCGGCCCTATATGCCAGAGGTGGTGAGTTCAAACCCAGCCCCAGCCCAAAACTGCAAAAAAAAAAAGTTGTATGTATGGCTCGGTGCCTGTGGCTCAACGGGCTAAGGCGCCAGCCATGGACGGACACGTGAGCTGGCGGGTTCGAATCCAGCTGGGGTCGCCAAACAACAATGACGGCTGCAACCAAAAAATGGCTGAGTGTTGTGGTGGGCGCCTGTAGTCCCAGCTACTTGTGGGGGGGGGGAGGCAAGAGACTCGCTTGAGCCCAGGAATTGGAGATTGCTGTGAGCTGTGATGCCACAACACTCTATTCAGGGTGATAGCTTGAGGGTCTGTCTCCAAAATAAATTAATTAATTAATTAAATAAAAAATTAAAAAATTAACACAGTGGAGGCATAATACTGTTAAAGTATACCCAGATTGTCACTACACAGAAAATTTACAATTTTAAACATAGTGGATAATATTTGCTGTGTGCTTACTCTGAGCTCTTATACTTGAGTTACCTTTGTTTCATGAAGAAGGAAAGTGAGGCTCAAAGGAAGGTGTTATTCACCCAGGGTTACAGAGCTAATAAATGGCAGACAGAAATTGTACCAGGACTGTCTAACCACAGTCAACCCATGTAACTGCTGCACACAGCTGCCCTGGTTTCCACTAGCCACATTCAGGTTAATAGTGATAGTACAATATTCTCTAAGATCACTAGGTGGATACCTGAGATACCTAAGTCTAAGTGAAGAGCCTATTCTGGGCAGTCTGCTTCCAAGATGATTTCATTGATTGATGTCATTTGCTCCAGAGATAAAAACTTTAATCAATTTTTTTTTCCTGAGATAAGATCTTGCTCTGTCACCTGGGCTAGAGTACATATCTCACTGTTGCTAGGGGCTCAAGTGATCCTCCTGCCTCAGCTTGAGTAGCAGAGACTACAAGTGTGAGCTACCACACGTGGCTAATTCTTCTATTTTTTGTAGAGATGGTTCTCACCCTTGCTCAGGCTGGTCTTGAACTCCTGGCCTCAAGTTCTCCTGCCTCAGCTTCCCAAAGTCCTAGGCTTATAGGCATGAGCCACCATGCCCAGTCTATCAGCTTTAATTTTTCAGATTTTTCTTAGAAACATAACACTTTATTTTTTAATTATTATTTTTTATGAAAGGTATAAAACACATAGTCAAAAAGTAAAATAGTGCTGAAGGATACCTAATAAAACCCTGCGATATCCTTCTCTATTTCTTCCCACTGCAAGTCATAAAGCAACTTCTACCAACTCTGTTAGCTGTTTCTTTGGTACTTACCATTTCCAAACCCCTTCTCCCTTGCCCCCTCGCACTCAGAGGCTTAAGAGCCACATGCTTTCTTATAAGGCCTCCCTTGCACCTTAGGATGGCTATATGACCCAGCTATGGACAATGAGATGTTTTCTGGGAAAAGCATTTGCTTTCCTGAGCAAAGAGACACACATAGCTGATGCTGTCTCCTTATTTCTTCTTTCTGCCTTTCTGTGTGGAGTTATGACAGCTATCTTTATGGCCATGGAGGAATGAGCACAAGGATGAAGACAACACGTTAAGGATGAAAGTCAGAGCCCAATTCCTTGATGGCATTGTCAAGCAGCTGAACCCCTGCCACACTTCCTGTTAATTGAAAAAATAAAGAACGCCATATATGTTTAAGCCATTGTCAGTTGGGTTTTCTGTTACTTGTAGCTGAAAAGATTTTTAACTGATGGACCACCATAATTTGAAGCATTATCTCTTGCATATTCTTATAACAGAAGAGGACTTACCTTTCTCCTGTCCCCTCCTCACGCACCCCCTACTTTTCTTCCCTTCATTCTTCCAATATGTTTATATCCCAGTTCCTACTAAATCAGTTGTCACTGTAGAGCCAAGAAATATGCTGTGATTACCTTTTTTCATGTTTTAATTTTCCTGGTTTTAATGATTGCTTAGCTTTTCTTTCCTCTTGAAATGTGGCTAGCCTTAGTTTTTCCTATTAGTTTCATCAGTTCATTTGCACACCTATTATCATATTTTTTATAAATGCTCAATCTATCAACCATTGATTTAAGAAGAACTCAATATAAAGTTGACTTGGAATTCTGTATAAGGGGTAGGGTTTTGTTAAGTTCACTGTTAGACTTCCCTTTCTTTGGAGACAGAGTCTTGTTCTGTCACCCAGGTTAAAGTGCAGTGGCATCAACCTCAAACTCGTAGGCTCAGGTGAACCTCCTGCCTAAGGCTCCTGAGTAGCTGGATCTATAGGTGTGTGCCACCATGGCCAGCTGATTTTTGTATTGTTTGTAGAGATGGAGGTCCGGCTCTAGCTCAGTCTGGTCTCAAACTCCTGATCTCAAGTAATCCTCCTGCTTTGGCCTCTTAGTGTGCTAAGATTATAGGCATGAGCCACCACTCCTGGCCTAGACTTCCCTTTGAAGTGACTGAGTGGGAACCTGCACAATCTGCCAGAGGATGTCTTAAGTGCAGAAAGTGACAGACTTTGCTCTGGGACTATTTGATTTCTTTGGAGAACCCTCTAGTACTTTGCTAGAGTATAAATGCTTGGCTCTTGTGATTTCTACCCATGAGCATGGGTGAGGCAAAGGAAGGTAGAGGAGATAAATTATTTCAACACACACTTTCAGATATCCTATTTGAGGCTCTACATCCTGCTCCCACTGTTAGGATACATTTTCCCAGGGTTTTGCAAGGTAGATCAGCTCTTTCCTGGTGGATCCCCTCCCATGTGCAGACTATGATCATGCCTTTCCCTGCCCTGTTTTCTCTGTTACCGCTCCTCTAGCCTCTTTTTGTTTGCCAGAAAGTTGTTGAAATCTCTCTCCCATGGTGAGAACTCCTCCAGCTTTCTGTGGAGTTGTGGGCTTATGCCCAAATGATTCTTTTACTCTTATTTTATGAAGTCTTAGGAGTTAGAGGAGACAAATACATTCTACCTTCTTGAATGGAAGTTGAAATCTAAGTTTTTAACTGCTCCAGATTATCTGGATGCATCAAGTCTATAGACCAACATCTGTGAACTATTAGCAATGGAAAAAGCCTGGATTTGGCAATCTTACAGATTTGAGTTTGAATTGTGACTCCCTGACATCCTTACTTAACTCACATTCATGGACTTCATTTTTCTTCTCTATAAAATGGTGTCCCAGGTAAAATACAGTCAGTCCTAGGTAGGTGTCTATCTAGTAGAGTTCTGCAAAAGAGTTCTGGAAAGATTTCCTTGGATACTGTATATAAAGCATCCAACACAAACTGGGCATACAGTAGGTGTCAAATAGGAGTGATCATTTATTAATGGGAGCAAGTGGCAAAGGTGCTTGGAAAGATTGGAATCAAGTTTTCAGAGTGCCTGGAATGACAGGATTTATTATTGTGGTGCTTAAGAATCTTGACAGGTTTGTGGGCAGGGCAGTGACTTGGTCCCAAAGAATTTGTCAGATTGTTCCCTGAGTCTGGTCTGGGGAGAGAGCAAGAAGCCCTTGGCCCAGCAGCTCTTGGGTTAAAATCTTTGTCTGCATTTGAGTTATTTGTAACCCGTTGTCATGGCAACAAGTTCGGCAGAACCAGTGCTGCAAGCTCCTGACAGTGCAGAGGGGAGGGCAGTGGGAGAAGACAGAAGATTTGGAAGTGTGTGTTGCGGGGGGTTAGTCTGTGACCGGTGCCTCATTTCTCTTGGATTTGTCTGAGGCTTTCAGCTGGAGATGGTGAGTGTCCTCTAGGGAGAATCATTGGATGTTGGAGACTCATCTCCCAAATCCCCTGATATTTCAGATGTGAAAATAGGGGCAGAAAGGTCCAGCAGCTGGCTCAAGGTCAGGAACAAAGACAGGACTGGCCTTTTTTAAAAAGAACCTCGGGGTCATAAAATAAACCTGAAGAAGACCTTTGCAAACATTTTGTCCATCTCCCCATCAACACACACATAGGCCTTTTGTTGTTCCGTTCATACAAGAAACCTGGGACCCAGGGTGGTTTACAAATGATTTAGATACACAGAGCAATTCTGGTGCTAACTTGAGATCAGAACCCAGAGGCTTCGATTTCCCAGGCCTGGGTACTTTCTCAGGAAGTGATAGTCTAGGATTCACAGTTTGGAGAAACTCCTCTCTGCTGACTATAAAAATAGGAAGGCCTCCCAGGGTAATACTGACTTGACTGCCTTGGCTTTTCACCTCCTCAAATCCAACACATATGTGTTCATTTCCCCTCTCCCATGACACCATTTTTCTGCGTGTATGTGTGTCCTCTTGCCTGCTGCATTGCTGTTGCAGAAATGGCAGCCCAACTCCTTTGTCTGTCAAATATTCCTTCTTTCCCCATTCTCTGCCACTGCCCTTCTCCAGTCACAGCATCCCTCACATAAATGACACAAAAATCTACTCTCTGGCTTCTAGACTGGCCATCTTCAACCTAATAGTGTGCACACCAGTAAGAAGGCATTGACTCTAAAATCAAAATATTCTTTCTATGACACCCCATCCCCCACAGGATAAAGATCTAGCTCCCTGTTTGGTAGTTGAAGTCATCCACAGTTCTGGCCCCGACAAACCTCTTGAGCCTCTCATCTCTTGCCACTCTTGGCCTCACATACTGTTCTCTAACCACTGAACTATAAGTGCTTCCTATAATGTACAAGGCCTTTTTCTTTTTAGGTGTCTTTGCAATGATTCCCCAAACCCAATGAACTCAGCTGTTCCAGTGTCAATTCATCCTTGCAGCCTACCTTGGTTCCAAAGTTGAATTGGATCCTGCCATCTGGTTTCCCACAGTCCCAGAACTCCTCTCTGATGCTGCACTGTGGAACTGATATCTGCTGTTCTCTCTGCTGTCAGATCAGAAACTCCCTCAGGACATGTACTCTGTATATCCAGCAAAGCTTAGCATCTGGCCATTTCCAGAGGAAGGCCCAGTGGATGGTCATTAACTAAATCCAGGTGCATGAATGGTTGCATGAAGAATGAAATTTGAACTCAGTTCTGTGATTGCACACCCTAATAGTCTAGGAGCTGTTAGACATGACTGGTTGCTTGACAGTTTCCACTATGCCCAGAAATGTGGTTTATCTATGAGGGGGCTCAGCCTGGGTCAGCTGAGGCATGGTACAGCAGCGGCCAGTCCAAACCAGCTGCATCTTGAGCAAGGAGGTGTAGTGGAAAAGATGAATGGAAAGGGGGGTTCCCTCTAAGGTAGATGCTATTGCCCCCTCCTCCTTATAGGTAAAGAAATTGAGGCTCAGGGAGACTTTGGCGACTTGCAAAAGCTATGCAGCTAAGCACTGGGTGGTGGGACTCTGATCAACTCCAAGTCACTTTTTGCTTTGTCCTGTCTCTCACAACACTCCCTTTGGCCAACAAGGTAGTGAATGGTGGAGTAGTTGCCTCAAACTTGGGTTTTAGAGAAACAATTGTAAAGGTAGAAGAGAGAAAAGAAATTAAATTTTGAACACCTACTATAACCTTGTACAGCTCATGGCCTGGAGCTAGAATGCCAGGCTAGACGGGGAAATTTCTGTGTGTGTGTGTGTATTTTTTTGTTTGTATATTTGTTTTTAGAGAAGGGGGTCTCACTGTATTGCCTGGGCTGATCTTGAATTCCTGGCCTCAAGCAAGTCTCCCACCTTAGTCTCCCAAGTAGATATTAAATATATCTAAATATATATTTTTTGAAAATTTCCTAATGCTAAAAGTAAAATTCATTAAACATATTTAAATGTTTGTCTTTGGGGGAAAGGGGAGTTGGAGTAGGGCGTAGGAATACTAGGGAATAAATAAAATGAAAAAACCAAAAGGAATCAAGGACGTTGAATGAACTAATGATAATAATGTGCCTGATCTGAGGAGCATGAATAACCATATCCTCTGCCCAGAAGTCCCAAAACAACAAAACAAACGTCCACCCTCCCCAAAGTAATGCATCTTCATTAAAGAAAATTTAAGGAACAAAAGACATCCTACTGTCCCAACACAATCAATGTATTTAGGCATTATTCTAGCCCCCCAAAAAACGTATTTGGGATTATGCTACATGTTCAATACACACTTCCATTTTCACATAAATATTTTCATTAAAAATTTTTTATTATTTTTTAAATTTTTTATTAAGTCATAACTATATACATTAATGCATTTATGTGGTACAATGTGATGATTTTATATACAATTTGGAATACTTACATCTAACTGGTTAACATAGCCTTCACCTCACTTAATTATTGTGTTAAGACATTTATACTCTACTCTTAATATATTTGATATGTACCCTTGCAATATACACCATAGGTGAAATCCCACCAATTACCTTCCCTCCACTCACCCTCTCCCTTTGCCTCCCCCTCCTTTTCCCTCCTTCATCCTGGACTGTAGTTGTGTTTTATCTTTCATATGAAAGTGTAGGTGATTATATATTGGTTTCATTATAGTACTGAGTACATTGGATACTTTTTATCTCAAGTAGATACTTGAGATACATTACTTTAAGAAGAATACGCTCCAGCCCCATCCTTGTAAACATAAACGAGGTAAAGTCTCCATATTTTTTAAGGCTGTATAATATTCCATGGTATACATATAGCACAATTTGTTAATCCATTTATGGGTCAATGGGCACTTGAGCTGCTTCAGTGACTTGGCAATTATGAATTGAGCTGCAATCAACATTCTGGTGCAAATATCTTTGTTGACCAAAATGATTTTTGGTCATCTTGATATAAACCTAGTAGAGGAATTGCAGGATTGAATGGCAGGTCCACTTTTAGTTCCCTAAGTGGTCTCCAAACTTCTTTCCAAAAGGAATGTATTAGCTTGCATTCCCACCAGCAGTGCAGAAGTGTCCCCTTCCCTCCACATCCACGCCAACATCTGTAGTTTGGGAATTTTGTTATGTGGGCCACTCTTATTAGAGTTAGGTGATATCTCAAAGTGGTTTTGATTTGCATTTCTCTGGTGATTAAAGACAATGAGCATTTTTTTCATGTGTCTGTAGACTGTTCACCTGTCTTCTTCAGAGAAGCTTCTCTTCAAGTCTCTTGCCCACAATGAAATGGAATCACTTGTTTTTTTCTTATTAATAAGTTTGAGCTCTCTGAGGCTTCTAGTTATCAAACCTTTATTAGAAACATAACCTGCAAATATCTTCTCCCATTCTGAGGGCTGTCTGCTTGCTTTACTTACTGTGTTCTTGCTGTGCAGGAGCTTTTTAGTTTGATCAGATCCCAGTAACATATTTTTGGTGTTGCTTCAATTTCCTAGGGAGTCCTCCTCATAAAATACTCTCCCAGGCCAATTTCTTCAAGTGTTTCCCCTGAACTCTCTTCAAGTATTTTTATAGTTTCATGTCTTAAATTTAAATATTTTATCCAGTGAGAATCAATTTTTGTTAATGGTGGGGGGGTGTCCAGTTTCAGTCTTCTACAGATCTCCAGTCAATTCGCCCAGCACCATTTATTAAATAGGGAATCTTTCACCCAATTTATGTTTTTGATAGGCTTATCAAAGATTGATGATAAGTGTCTGGATTCATCTCTTGGTTCTCTATTCTATTCCATACATCTACCTCTCTATTTTTGTGCCAGTACCATACTGCTTTGATCACTATAGATTTATAGTATAGTCTGAAGTCTGGTCGCATGATTCCTCTGAATTGTTTTTATTTCTGAGTAATGTCTTGGCTATTCAAGGTCTTTTCTGATTCCATATAAAATGAAGTAATATTTTTTCCAGATCTTTAAAATATGAGAGTGGTGCTTTAATAGGGATTGTGTTAAATTTGTATATTGCTTTGGGTAGTATGGACATTTTAATAATGTTGATTCTTCCCAGCCTTGAGCATGGTATGTGTTTCCATTTGTTAACATCTTCAGCTATTTCTTTTCTCAGAGTTTCATAGTTCTCTTTACAGAGATCTTTCACGTCCTTTGCTAGGTAAATTCACAAATATTTCATCTTCTTTGGCACTACTGTAAAAGAAATAGAGTCCTTGACTGTTTTTTGAGCTTGACTATTGTTGGTATATATAAAAGCTACTGATTTGCGAATATTGATTTTGTATCCTGAGACGCCGCTGTATTCCTTGATCACGTCTAAGAGTTTTATACTTAAGTCCCTGGGATTTTCCAGGTATAAAATTGTATCATCTGCAAAGAGTGAGAATTTGATTTTCTCTGACCCTATTTGGATACCCTTGATCGCCTTTTCTTGCCTAATTGCAATGGCTAAGACTTACTTTACAATGTTGAAAAATAGTGGTGATAATGGGTAACCTTGCCTAGTTCCTGATCTGAGTGGAAATGTTTTCAATTTTACTCCTTTCAATATGATATTGGATGTGGGTTTGCTATAGATGGCCTCTATCAGTTTAAGAAATTTCCCTTCTTTACCTATTTTCTTAAGTGTTCTGATCAAGAAAGGATGCTGGATATTATCAAAAGCTTTTTCTGCATCAATTGAGAGAATCTTTGTTTTTATTTTGTTTATGTGATTTACATATGTTTAGTTAAGAGTCTTTAATCACTAT
>CAUYRH010033982.1:0-28361 GCA_963574655.1 Perodicticus potto | reverse complement strand
CCTGCCAGAGATGCCTGAAGTCCTCTCTCCCGCAGTCTGTTTTTCTTGTTGCTGTTGTTTTTGTTTTTGAGACAGAGTCTCACTCAGTCCTCCATGGGTTATGTGCCATGGTATCCCAGCTCACAGTAATCTCAAACTCTTGGGCTCAAGCAATCCTTCTGCCTCAGCCTCCTGAGGACTACAGACGCCTGCCACAACACCCAGCTATTTTTTTTTTTTTGAGACAGAGCCTCAAGCTGTCACCCTGGGTAGAATGCTATGGCATCACAGCTCACAGCAACCTCCAATTCCTGGGCTCAAGCGAGTCTCCTGCCTCCGCCTCCCAAGTAGCTGGGACTGCAGGCGCCCGCCACAATGCCCGGCCATTTTTGGTTGCAGCCGTCATTGTTGTTTGGCAGGCCCGGGCTGGATTCGAACCCGCCAGCTCAGGTGTACGTGGCTGGCGCCTTAGCCCGCTGAGCCACAGGCGCCGAGCCACACCCAGCTATTTTTAGAGATGAGGTCTTGCTCTGGCTCAGGCTGGTCTTGAACTCCTGAGCTCAAGCAATCCATCCTCTTGAGCCTCCCAAGTGCTGGGATTACAGGGAGTGAGTCACTGTATCTGGCCTAGAATGTGTACTTTTTACAAATTTCACCAAATTATAAAATCTGGACTGGGCATAATGGCTCACACCTGTAATCCTAGTGCTTTGGGAGGCAGAGGCAGGAGGATCACTTAAGCCCAGGAGCTTGAGGTGCAGTGAGCTATGATGATTCCATTGCACTCTAGCCTGTGTGACAGAGTGAGACTCTGTCTCAAAAAAAGAAAAAGAAAGGGCGGTGCCTGTGGCTCAAGGAGAAGGGCGCCGGCCCCATATACCAGAGGTGGTGGGTTCAAACTCAGCCCCAGCCAAAAACTGCAAAAAAAAAAAAAAGAAAAGAAAAGGAAAAACCTATCTGTATATATATATCTCTCTGTGTGTGTGTGTGTGTGTGTGTCTATATATCTAATGTATTCAACCCATTATTCCAAGGATGTTTCTTAGGAGAGACTTAATTTAGTTTTTAAAAAAGTAATTAATTTTAAGGAAAAAAATTAAGTAAATAAGAATTTAGGCAATGTGTAAGCAAGCAGGACCAAAATGAAGAAGGAGATGTAATGTTTGGTAAACTTGACCCTGAGACAAAGTGGACTTAGACTTTCCAGTTAGAGAGCCCTGGGGACCCTGAGACTTCTGGAAGAGAGATGGGGGTCCTAGGGCTCGAGGGGGTTCTGTTTGTGCTGCAGGGAAATCCCAGGCCAAGCCCTGCTGCCCGGAGCAGAGGACCAGCCCATTGCTGTGACAGAAGACCAGAGCCTCATGTGGGCTGCTCTTCCTAAAGAAACCAAGAAAGTTGGGGCGGCACCTGTGGCTCAAGAAACCAAGAAAGTTGTGCTCTCATCAGCTGTCCAAGGTCACAAAGATGGCCAGTCACACCCCTTCCCTCTGAGACATCCCTGGCTTTTGTCACCTTGTATGGAGAGGCCTTCTCATGGGGCCAGCTCGCAGCTAGTGACGGGGCCTGGAGCCCTGGGTGGGGCCACCCCACTCGGAGACCCCCACCCATGCTGAGTTGGCATCCCCTTAGTAGCAGCCTCAACCCTGCCTCTGGCCTCCAGTGAAGCCCCTTCTCTAACCTTCAGATTCCCATTCTTGGGCAGTTATGTGTGTGTGTCTGTCTCCATGTCTTTGTGTGTGTTGGGAGAGGTTTCATTACAGCAGCGGTTCTCAACCTGTGGGTCGTGACCTATAGGAACTATAATAAAGGGCTGCGGCATTAGGAAGGTTGAGAACCACTGCATTAGAGGTAGGTGGGTGACAGATGGCTCAGGCTGTGGGCCATGGCCCAGTTGCTTCCCGCTTGTATGACCTCAAACCTGGCTTCTAACTTCTCCAGGTGTCTTCTATAAAATGTGCCCCACATATGTGCCAGGCACAGTGTAACAGGTGCATATTGTGATGAAGTGACTGCTCACCCTGTGCAGTTGCAGGTCTGCAGGGCCAGCAGAGGTACTGAGCAAAGCTGGTGTCCCCAGACTTCTCACAGGGCCCCGTTGGGGGCTCAGGGCCGGGGGAAAACCCAGCATGCTGCTGACAGTCATCGATTTCAGGTCACAAAAATTGATTGTGCCTGATTGCAGGCCAGGCGCTGTGACAGATCTCGGATAGGTGAGGATGAGCACAGAAGGCCTGGCCCTGCCTTCCTGGCCTGTGTCTAGGAAGAGACTGACAGCAAATGAGCCCACAGATACCAACTCAACCCTGAGCATGGGCTATGGAGCATCAGGTAGCGGATCCAGGAGGGTCTAAAACGGGGGGTGCCTGGCCAGTGTGAGGGGTCCAGGCCGATGTCCCCGGGGCAGTGGCACCAGAGCTGAGGGATGAACAGCTACTAACTAGGATGCTGCGCCTGGCAGGAGGCCCTGAGATGGGAAGGGCAGGGCCCGAAAGAGGAGCTGAGAGTGCCTGGTGTGTCCAGAGCCCGGATAGCACGTGTGCACATGAGTCTGCGCATGTGGGGCTCTGGCCTTCGGCTGCATCTGGCTGTAAGGGCAATGGGGAGTCACTGCGGGTTGAAGAGGGTTGGAGCCACAATCAGATTTATGTTTTTAAAGACAACTGGCACTTCAGGAGAACAGATCGCAGGAGGCCTCAGTAGAGGCAAAGGAGAAGGGAGGCCGCCTCGAAGCCAGAGGGAGGGTCAGGGATGGTGCTGGCTGCCTGGGGCATGGAGTACCCATCACTGCAGATCTGTCCCCTTCACAGCTCATGGCCAGTGTTGATGGCAGGTGCCCTGCAAAGGTTTGTGTGGTGGGTGACGGTGGGACTGCAGCAGCAGTACAGGATACTGGGGAGAAGAGCCCCCTCCAGACTCGATGTGGGGGCTATTCCAGCCTGGACTTGCCCATGTCCTCTGGGTCTCTACATTTAGGAGGACGAGGATGGGGTGTGACAGGGGTCATGGAGGTGGACAGCTCCCTGGGTTTGCAGACTGGGCAGTTGCCCTGTGTCTCAGCAGCGCCCCAAGTGCGGGTCATCCTCTGTCACTGTGCTGAATAAGAGCTCCTGTGTTCTCATCTGCACTGGATCTGTGGGTTCTGTAGCTAATCCTGCCGTGAAGACCACTGGGGCCAGCAAGAAGGTACCAGGAAGGCCCTGGGGGGCTCCGTGCCTGTCCTCAGCCATGCCAAGACGGATGAACAACACGCCCTGGGGTCTGGAAAGAAGAGGGCTGTGACAATAGGGTCAAGGTCAGAGACTTAGCAGGCAGGAACAGGTGCATTTTAACTTATTGCAAAACCCTGTATTCCAGACAGACCTTTGATGGAGCCCCGTGTGCCAGCGCAGTGCTGTGTGTGGGTGTCATGGGGTAGGGGCCTTGTCATCCTATCACCAGATGTGGAGGTGGCTCAGTGTATGTAGGGTCGGTGTCAAGGGCCTACCTAGACTCTCAAGGTCATTCCAGAACAACAGGACGTCCTACAGAACTGTGTGGAATCTTTATTCAGAGAGGGAGGGAATAATCTGAAAACGCAAATGAAGTTAAAAAGGCCAGCAGGCACATCTTAAGTGCTGAAGCCACATTCAAACTATCTCCAGAAGTTTCTACTAACTGCTGTTGACTGCACCAGATGCTTAGTGACCGCAGACCCGGCAGGCAGAGGTGGCTGGGGCTGTGTAAAGGTTCCTGATGAGAAGTTGGGGCACAAGAGTTGAAGAATTGGTCACTGAATGAGTTGCTGGGGCTGAGGCTGGCTCTCAGCTGCCCGGGGGGCCCTGAGGCCTTAGCCCTGACCATGGGAAGCCCCCTATGGGCCTTGTGATGATTTGCAAACCATCTCTCTTGGCCTTGGCTCTGACCAATACTCCCATGAGATGCTGCCATATGCCAGCTCAGGAGAATTGTCACTTGTCTGCCACTGAGCTGGGCATTTCAGGACTGGGGAAAGAAAGGCAAGGAATCCCCAAGGCTGGGGTCAGAGAAGGGGCGTTGTGGTGCTAAGTGAAAGGGGCCAAGGCAGGAGCGAAGTCTGTTTTGCAAGTTTGCTTTTGGCCTTTATGAAAAACAAAAGAAAGGAAAACTCTCTCAAGCAAGCGAAAACACTCCGAGAGAACAAGGCTGGAGAGGACAGGGCCGGTGTTTCCTCCTGAACCAGAGGCTGGGCCAGCCTGATGGGCAAAGGCACCGGCTCAGGAGAGATTCAGGGCCCCCGTCCACTGAGGGGGTGGAATCCGCAGGCTCACGCCTGTCATTCTTCTGCTCCCATGTCTCAGGGACTGCTGGTGCTTCAGAAGTTCCAGGCCACCTGGGGTGCTGCCAGGGCCCCTCCAAGCTGGGTGTGCTGGGGGGAGGCGGCAGGCAGGGAGGACCTGCTAGGCAGGTGACATTCTAATTTGTGAGCTTTTCAATGAAATGAACAGAAAAAATAAGCAAAATTGTGCTGTTACTCATTCCTCCTCGAGTGGCCCCAATTCTATGAACTTCTGATGTGAAACAATGCGTTTCAGTAGAGGAATACATGTTTTATTATGGTACAAAATTTATGCCATAACATGTGGCATCACAACCGTTTGTGAGTGCACAGCTGAGTGGTATGAGCCACAGCACACTGCTGTGTGACCGTCACCCTCATCCATCTTCGGGACTTTCTCATCTTTCCAAACTCCGTCCCTGTTAACCCTGTTAACCTGGCGACCTCCATTCTCCTTCATGTCTGTGAATTTGACTCGTGGAATCACATGGCGTTTGTCTTCTCGTGTCTTGCTTAATTCATGCAGCATAATGTCCTC
This sequence comes from Perodicticus potto, assembly GCA_963574655.1. Classification (NCBI taxonomy): domain Eukaryota; kingdom Metazoa; phylum Chordata; class Mammalia; order Primates; family Lorisidae; genus Perodicticus; species Perodicticus potto. Next base: position 23,550 of record CAUYRH010033982.1, on the reverse strand, counting down.
AAGGTTCACCCGCGTTGCAGCAAGGGTCGGAATTTCCTTTTTCTTTTTTTGAGACAGAGTTTCACTATGTCGTGCTCGGTAGAGTGCCGTAGCATCATAGCTCACAGCAACCTCAAACTCTTGGGCTTAAGCGATTCTCTTGCCTCAGCCTCCCAAGTAGTTGGGGCTACAGGTGTCCGCCACAACACCCGGCTGTTTTTTTGTTGTATTTGTCATTATTGTTTAGCAGGCCTGGGCCGGGTTCAAACCTGCCAGCCCCAGTGTATGTGGCTGGAGCCCTAACCACTGAGCTACAGGTGCTGAGCCAAAATTTCCTTCTTTTTAAAGGCTGAGTAATACTCCGTTATATGGACGACCACATGTTGTGTACCCATTTCTGTGTCTGTAGACTCTGGAGTTGCCTTCACCTTTTGGCTGTTGTGAATAGTGCCGTGAACAAGAATGCATTTTTAAAAGAAGTAAGTTTCTGGAGAGCACCCTCCCCCCGCCTGTGGGAGTGCAGGAGGTACTGGGCTCAGGGTGTCCTGACCGTCAGTGTTGGAGGTGCCCAGGTGCAAACAGTACGCACTAGATCAGGTCCTGGGTGCTACTACTTAGCCAGCTGTCCTTGGGAAACAGCCTCACTAGCCCCCTCTCTCTCTCACAGGGTGGAGACAATTGTCTGTGAGGCTGTAATGCTAAGGGGCTGTAGCCAGGGGTGGGCTGCCCAGACAACAGCACGCCCACTTCGAAACCAGAATGTGGGATCTGGACGTCTCCAGTGCAATTTGGGACAAGCTGGCTGGCCCTGTCTGTCCGAGGGTTATTATTACAATAGCAATGATGAGACTAATGTTGACAGCCACCAATTACAGGCATTTGCTTTGTGCCCTACTCTGGGCTGGGAAGATCTTACTTGAAGTCAATACGGTGACTAGGGTGTGTGTGAGGAGTCTGGGATCCAGTGGGGGTGGGGTCTTGCCCAGGGTCTCATGCCACCAAGGGGGCGGGCTCACCCCTGGGAAGGCTGAGGTCCTGGGCCCCCACAGGTGAAAGCAAGTCAGGCTGACACTGGCCAGGTGTGGTCTCTACTTGGACCAGCCCTTGAAGTTGGAAGCTCAGGTTCCCCCCACTTGCAGAAAAACCCTCTGTAGACGAGCCTGGGAGCACCCCAAAGCTGGCTCCAGGGAGCCCTGGTTTGTTTTCTCTGGCTTTAGTGTTCCAGAAAAGGGGGCTGTCTAGGTGGGAGCAATTCTGACGTAAGTCTGATGCCCCCTGACTCTGGGAGCCGCCTGTGCTTGCTTTGGTCTGGGCAAGGGCTGGAGAGTCCAGCCCCCCTTCTCATGTAGTAGAGGGATATAGGTATGAGGGGATGAATCACCCCCTCCTTTGGGTGAGGTCACAGAAGCCCAGAGAGAGCGTTGGGCATATGCCCAATGTTACGGGCTGGTCAGCAGAGGGGCTGGGAATCATCCCCAAATGGGTTGACTATGTGGCCACTGGGCTCAGAAGACTCTTTCAGCCCCTAAAGCTGGAGAAGGAAACTCCCTTTCTAGGGCTAGGGCCACTGGGCCACCCTGTGTTCCCATCTCGACCCATCCCTACACACCATGTGGCTGGGGCCCTTGGAGCCTACGGCCACCACCTTAACCAAGAGTACAGGGGTGCGCCAGTGCTGGGGCACAGGTACACGTCAGGTCCATTCCTGTCAACCAGGCTAGGCCCATCTGCATGGCAAGTCCCCCTCAAGGGCAGAGGTGACTGGGACTGCCCCAGGTTCCAGCTGGAATCCAGTCCTGGTCTGAAATGATTCTGGGGCTGAGGAGGGAGCGCTGGTCCTTGGGGGGAGTCTGACTTAGGATGGTGCTGTGAGCAGCATGGCTTTGGAGTGTGCCATGTTTTAGGGAGCCCCTGGCTCATCCAACCTGATACTAGATGTCTGTCTGAGCTCCCCCAGAAGGTAAGTGCCACCAGCAAAGGGGCCTGGCTGTGCTGTGTTCATTCTATCTTTGAGCCCAGGACCATCCCCAACCCTGGCCTGCCACTGGGATGCAGAAAGCACTTGTTGAGTGACCGAGTGAGTGAACTGGCTTTCCTTGTGCCCAGGTCCAGCTGGGAACTCCCCGACCTCCAGGAGGGCAAGATCCAGGCCATCAGTGACTCGGACGGGGTAAACTACCCCTGGTACGGCAACACCACAGAGACGTGCACCATCGTGGGCCCCACCAAGAGAGACTCCAAGTTCATCATCAGCATGAATGACAACTTTTATCCTAGTGTCACGTGGGCTGTGCCGGTCAGCGAGAGTAACGTGGCCAAACTGACCAACATCTACCGGGACCAGAGCTTCATCACGTGGCTGGTGGCCACCAACACCTCGACCAATGACATGATCGTGCTGCAGACGCTGCACTGGCGCATGCAGCTCAGCATCGACGTGAACCCCCACCGGCCCCTGGGCCAGCGCGCCCGGCTGCGGGAGCCCATCACCCAGGACCAGCCGAAAATCCTGAACAAGAACGAGCCCATCCCGCCCAGCGCCCTGGTCAAGCCCAATGCCAACGACGCCCAGGTCCTCATGTGGCGGCCCAAGTACGGGCAGCCGCTGGTGGTGATCCCACCCAAGCATCGGTAACGTCCAGGGCAAACCGCTAGATTAGACTCAAATAATAATACCGCTCAGTGCAAAACCCAAGCGCACTCTTCAGTCATTCAGCAAAATACAACATTCTACCTTCTCAGCGGGCGGATCTCACTGTGCTCGTGCTCCCGGCTGGCCAACTCGTGCTCAGGGGGAGAACCACGCGGGACAGACAGACACCACGCGCGCCCTCCTGGGCCACCTCTGGTCCCCCTTCTTTTCCTGTTCTCACAGATTTCCCTGAGACACTGCTATTCCCGTTCTTGTTTTTTCAACTTCTCTTTACGAGGTTCAGGGCAGGCGACGGGGAGCTGGTCGCAAGGGACACACAGGCTTCGGGCCGGGCTGTGGTCTGCACCGTGGGCATTCGTCGCCCGGCTGGCCTCCCACGCTGCTCCCCCTGCCCTCTGTCATGCGGCCTTACCTTTCGTAGACTTGCTTTGCCAAACTTTTGCCTTAAGCTGAATTCAAAGGAAGAACAAGAAACAGATAAAGAAAGCAGAATCTCCTCTGCTGGGCTTTTGATCGGCTGCAGGTGGAGGGAGGGGGTTGGGTTGGGTTGGGCGTGTGCACCGGAGTCCCTCGTCTCGGTTGTCTTGGGAGAAGGGCGAGGACAGAGATTTAGACCTAAGACCAGCTGCTCACTCTTTCGTTTAGGCAGAAACAAAACCACAAACAAACTCTGCCCAACAGCCCCTTCTCTCTCCTGTCCCTCTAGAACCTCCCCACCTGTGGATAGGGGCTGAAAGCCCCCGCGGGGTGAGCCCTCTATTTTCTTTTCTGTGCAGCCTTAACTTGCCTTGGGTGGCTCTAGGAGGAGAGAGGAGGGTCCTGTGAGCTCTGGCTGGGCCCAGGAGATATTCACTCTCTCTGTCCTCGGGACCCACCCACGGGTAGGTCCCCACACCATTCCCTAAGTGTGTCTTCCATCCACACTGGTTTCTAATGCCCAGGGAGCGGCCACCTGGGCCACCGAGACAGTCCCAGTTTTAGTCTCAAAGGTAAGAAAGGCATGTGTGTCCCTTCTTGCACATTTTAAGACTTGAACCTGGTGGCCCCAACACTGTGGTTGGCCATCCCCTAGTGCACTGCAAAGGAGCCAAGACAGGGCTCATTCTCAGGGGCTGCTGTTCCCAGGCTCTCCCGGGTCGGGTGGGGGCTGCAGACAGACTCTCAGAAGCAGTGATGGAGGTCCAGGACAGCTGCAGAGGGCCCAGAGACTGAGGCGTCCCTGGCCTGGGAAGTCGGGGGGGACAATGGACCCACTCTCTGCTTTGTGTCCTTGAAGTAAACACAGACCCAGGGCTGGGAGGGTTGAGTGGGCCCTGATGGGAGGTGTCAGAGCCATTCTGGAGGCTGGTCTGGCACAGTGACAGTGTCAGGAGAGGACAGGTGTCAGGTGGCCAGTTCCTGGGGCCCACCCTCCTGCCCTTGGTCCTGAGAAATGTCTGCCTCAAGGCTGCTCACAGCTCTGTTGGGGGCCACCCGGCTGCCAGCTTGCCAAACCCATAGCCCCATCCCTGGGGCCACGCTCAGAATAATAATCCTCAAGCACAGAACACCATCGGATGAGAAAAATACCCGTTTCTGCTGCAGGTGAGCCACGTGGAGTCACGGTGACAGCGTGGGCGGGCGTGGGCGCCCTTGCTCGCCCCTGTGCCCGCATGTTGCATTTATTCAAGGAGTGTGCAGAATCTGGTCAGTCTGTGAGCCCAGCGCCTGCCGGGAGACCAGCTGGCGCTATGCTTATAGAGCCCTTGGTGGGGGCTGGGACCTCCCCCTAGAAACTTCAAGTCCCCCTCTGTGAGGATGAAGGCCTTATCCCCAGAGAGGCAGCAGCCTTGCATGGGGGAACCGGGGGTCCCAGCGCACCTGTGAGGGCAGGCTGGGCCCAGCCTGGGCCCCTCCACACTCAGGTCTTTTGTTGCACTAAGAGGAGCCGGGGCCCTGCTAGCGGCCAGGAAGGGGCCTCTCATGCTGGGCTGGAGTGGACAGGCAGGGGCCTGGAACTGCTCTAGAGCCAAGGCACCCCAAACTTACATTTCTTGAGTGCGAATAAACATTCGAAGCAGAGGCCAGTTCCCCACCCCGCATGCCGGGCCCCCAGCCCACCTTGCTCCCTGGCTGACCTCCACCCTGAGATGGGGGAGACCCTGCAGACGCTGCAGGTCCAGCCAAGGATGCTCAGCTCTGCTTGGGTCTAGTCCCTCAGCCTCTGTCCTTATGTGGGCACAGACCCCGGCCTCCTGCCCAGCCCCCTCCCTGCCTCCACCCCATCAAGGACACTCACTCACTCCTTCCAGCAATAAGAGCCGTCCTTGGTTGCGGAGAGTACTGTGAAAACAAACCAATGCACTTACCAGGAGGCACAAGACTCTTGAAGAAAATGTAAAATGAATCTTTTTTGAAGAAAAAAACACAAATATTCATAAATAAAGTATAATTTTAAAGTAGGCTTGGCTGGAATCTGGATGTTTCTGAAATGGCAGTTCATTCTGGGGTTGCTGACTGGGTATGGCTAGCCACAAGGGTAGACTTTTTGGGGGCTGAGGAGGGGCTGAGTGAGCCTGGGATCCTGGTGCTTGGGCCTAGGAGACAGGAGGGGCAGGCCAGCCCTGAGTGCCCCAAACTTTTCACCTGCTTCTGGCCACAGCCCCATCTCCAGCCAGAACAGCTCTAGGATCTGAGTCCTGTGCCTACAAGTGCCCTGGTCTGGAGGTGGAGCTGGGAGTTGAGGCAGCTCAACTTCATGGCAAATGCTGGAGACTCCCATGACAGCGGTGATTAGTGTTTAGAGTGGGCCCTGCCCTGGGTCATCCTGCAGACCTGCAACCTACCTTCCCTTGGGAAACAGGACAATGACGGTCTAGACCCTGCCCTTGGCCAGCAGCTGTTGAGGGAGTCACGGGGGCCAGAGTATTGGCTTCTTATACTCGGGATTTTCTTTTCTTTGTTTTTTTTTTTTTTTGAGACAAGAGTCTCTCTATGTCACCCTCGGTAGAGTGCTGTGGCGTCACGGCTCACAGCAACCTCCAACTCTGGGGCTTAAGCAATTCTCTTGCCTCCGCCTCCCAAGTAGCTGGGACTACAGGTGCCCGCCACAACACCCAGCTATTTTTTTGTAGCAGTTGTCGTCGTTTAGCTGGCCTAGGTGTATGTGGTCGCTGCCCTACCCACTGAACTATGGGCACCGCCAGGCATTTTCTTTTGTTTTTTTCAGTCTGCCATGGTGTTATACCTCACAGCAACCTCAAACTCTTGGGCTCAAGAGACCATCTTGCCTCAGCCTCCTGAGCAGCTGGGACTACAGGCACCCACCACAACGCCCGGCTATTTTTAGATTGGGTCTCACTCTAACTCAGGATGGTCTCAAATGTGAGAGCTCAGGCAATCTACCTGCCTCGGCCTTCCAAAGTACTGGGATTACAGGTGTAAGCCACTGCATCTGGCCTTTACTCATAATTTATGTTAGGATGGGAGGGAGCCCTGTGGGTCTTGGGAGGTGGGTGCTGAGAGCAGACCATGGTCAAGGCCATTTGCATGAGCTCAGGGAAGACACTGGTCCCCCGAGCCCTACTCACCTTGTATGGACACTGGGGCTTCCTGGAGTAGCTGTCTCCTGGGTGATGTGGTGTGAACACACACTGCCCTACTCTGTTTCTGGGTGTGAACACACTGAATCCTCACAACAACCCCCATGGGAGGTGTTACTTCGATCCCCATTTCACAGATGAGGAAACTGGGAGTGTTAGGAGGAGGCAGAATCCAAACCCTGACCCCAAAACCCCCTTCTTAGCACTGCCCAGTAAGTATGAAGACGCCCTTGTGGCCATGCACAGTGGCTTCTTAGTTCCAGCTGCTCAGGAGGCCAAGGTGGGAGGATCCTTTGAGCTCAAGAGTTAAGAGACCAGTCTGAGCAAGAGCAAGACCCTATCTCTATAAAAAATAGAAATAACTAGCTGGGTGTGGTAACACATGCCTGTAGTCCCAACTACTTGAGAAGCTGAGGCAGGAGGATTGAGCCCCAGAGTTTGAGGGTGCAGTGAGCTATGATGATGACACCAGTGCACTCTAGCCCGGGTAATAAAGTAAGGCCCTGTCTCAAACAAACAAACAAACCTAAACACAAGAATGCCCCACGTCGACCCTGGCAGAAATGCCTCTCTTCCTAGCTCTGGAATCTGTGGCCTACATGAGCCCTCACCATTGTCCCGAGGAGGAGGTGGATGCTTCTCTGCCAGCCACAGGCCCACCCTCCAGGGTGGGTGCTGGCCTCTGTGCGTCATCGTGGGGACAAGGTGCCCCCCACTCGCTCTGGGCACAGGAACTTGGTTTCTTCTCTGGGTTCCTCATGTTGCAGCAAGCCAACGGCTGCTGCCTCCTGCCTCCCTCCTCTTGGGCCTGAGACACCAAAGCAGGAAGTTGCATAAGAGGTTTCGCGGGCTGTCCTCTGCCCAGATGGCTGCGGGGTGGTACAGTTCACATCGTGGTTTGGCTTTTGGTTGTCAAGTCGGCTCCTGAGCTCTGCCCACAAGAGACCATAGTGTGTGTGTGCACGCTCGTGCAAAGAGAATAGTGGTGTAGGCCTGAACAACGGGAGCAGAAAGTTGAGCTGGACCACAAAGCCAGAGGCATCAGGAGCATAAGTCATCATGCTGGTGGCGGCCAAGTGGGGACCAGGAGTTTGTGGGTAACAGTTTGTAGAGGAAAACGTGCAGAGAGGGTGGTTGTGAGTACAGTGGATGCCAAGTGGCATTTAGTCACACAGTGGAAGCCCTCCAGCCCGTCAGGCTGATAGCAGGTTAAATTTAGAAGCCCAGACGGGGATGAGAGGCACAGACACCAGACTCCACCCAGCTGTCATGGATTCCCGTCCAGGATCTGGGCCAGGGGGGAGGGGAGTGGCTGCCTGAGCCAGGCAAGGTCCCCTGCCCAGGAAGCCCGGAGTCTGGGAGAAGCAGCGGCACAGTGACCGCCTCCTGTCTCAGAAGTCACACATCAGGAGAACCCACTCTGCTCTTCAAGCCAAAAGGAGATAGAGTCATCCGGCTGCAAAAGGGGTTGGCTTTTGTGTGTCCCCTCACACTCATGGACACTTCTAACAGTCACCTCTGGCTCAGTCAGCCTCTATCCTGCTTGGGTGCCCCCTGAGGAAACGGGCTCCCACCTGGGTGGGGTCCTGGCATTCAGGGAAAGCAAATGTTCCAGCCACCGTCCACAAATGGCTCGTCCGAACCACAGGACAACCACCAGCTGCTTCAGTGCTGCCCAGGCCCCTTCCTGCTGCCTCCAATCATGTCATCGTTCTTCCCCTTTTATAGATGAGGAAACTGACCCTCAGAAGGGACCAAGGCGCCTACTAACGGTCAGCCGGGTAGGAAGTTGCAGAGCTGCATTGGTTTCAGACACCTGGCCTTTGGCCCTGCTGGTGGCCTCTGCTCTTTCTGTCCCACGCCAGCCTTTTGGAGCCCCAGTTCCACCAGGCTACCCTTGACTCTTGTCACTGAGGCCCCTGGCATGATGCTGAGTACTCAGCAGCCCTGTTGGCGCCGCATAATGGCAACTCTTAAAAGCAAGAAAAACATCTGAGCCAACAAACTGTCTCTGTATATCTAGAGAGGCAAACCCCAAAACTAACATAGGTCCTGGCAAAGGCCAGCTCAGCCCCCAACTGGGCAGGGCCTTGTCCACTTGTCCTCCTAGACAGCATGGCCAGGAATGCAGAGATGGGCTAGTTCCTCCATCAGCCTGAGCCCTGGTTCATGCTTTATGTTTTTTTTTTTTTTTTAAGAGACAGAGTCTCACTTTATTGCCCTCGGTAGAGTTCTGTGACGTCACAGCTCACAGCAACCTCCAGCTCTTGGGCTCAGGCGATTCTCTTGCCTCAGCCTCCTGAGTAGCTGGGACTACAGGCACCCGCCATAATGCCTGGCTATTTTATGTTGTAGTTTGGCCAGGGCCATGTTCGAGCCCGCCACCCTCGGTATATGGGGCTGGCATCCTACTCACTGAGCCAGAGGCGCCGCCCCTTATGTTTCCTTTCTGATCAGACAGACTGAGGGAGGCACTTGTCTTGCTAAGTGGGATTAGGCTGGTCGCTTGACTCTGCGTGCCTGAGTGTCCTCACACACAGGAGGGAGACAAGCACTCCCTGTCCCTCCCCACTGGGGCCGCCTGAGTGTCCTAACACACAGGAGGGAGACAAGCACTCCCTGTCCCTCCCCATTGGGGCCTAGCATGGGCCCAGCAGTTGTGCTCTGCGTCACACGTGCAGATGGGGCTCCGGTTTAAGAGCAGAGACCAGAGACTCCTCTTTTTATGTATAGCTAAATTTATCTGAAACATCCAGATGACGAGGGCAGAGTAGGGCTCTGAGTATCCTCAACAAATATAGTCTCTGGCAATCAGACAGGCAAAGGTATTAAGATTTTTTCCATAGCTTTATTAGGATACAATTCATATCTTGTCCCCTACTCCACCAGGCACATAGGTCTGTGGGTTCTGATGCATTTGCAGAGACGTGCCGCTCCACCAGTCTTTCTGGGCTGCTGGAATGACATGCTGCAAACTGTGTGGCTTATCAACAGCAGAAACTTTCTCATTGTCCTGGAAGCTGGAAGTCTGAGGTTTCTGTTCACAGCAGGTGTGGGTTGGGCCCTTACGCAGTGGTGGGGCAAGGGGAGAGGCGGCACCCAGTGGTCTCTGAGGAAGGATAGAGCCTGGCGTGGCTGTGGCTGAGGAACTAAGCAGAGAGCAGTGGGGGGGGAGGAGGCACCTGGGTGACAAGGGGAGTTTAACAGAAGAGTTCAAATGTTATTTTCTTCTTCTTTTTTTTAGTCAGAGTCTCACTCTGTGGCTCAGGCTGGAGTGCCATGGCATCATTCAAACAGCTCAAAGCAAGCTCAAACTCTTGGACTCAAGTGATCCTCCTGCCTCAGCCTCCCAAGTAGCTGGGACTACAGGCGCCTGACACAATGCCTGGCTAATTTTTCTATTTTTAGTAGAGGTAAGGTGTTGCTCTTGCTCAGGCAGGTCTCAAATTCCGGAGCTCAAGGGATCCACCTGCCTCTGCCTCCCAGAGTGTTTGGATTATAAGTGTGAGCCGCTGTGCCTGGCCCCCAAATGCTATTTTCAGAGAGAGGAGGGAAGTGGCCTGCCTGGTTCTCTACAAGTGCTGGGCTCCAGAAGGGGCAGAACACTCTTGCCGCCTCTGTTGGGGGCTCTGGCCACCCCCCCCCAAGAGAGCAACCAGTCAACGCAGCAGCTCCCTAGAAGGCCACCTGTCACTTGCAAATGACCAAGAGAAGGGTGTCTAATTCCACTGATGGCTGGGAGTGGGCTCCTTCTCTGGCCCTTCTCGGCTTGTACGTCCTTGTGCAGCCAGCTACGCAGGCAGGAGAGGGTGGCGTGAGCCCTCCTGGGTTGGCATGTCCCTGCCCTGCCTGTGTGACCTGGAGCAAGTCACCTTTCCTCTCCAACCTTGGTTTTCTCAGATGTGGGATGGGGCTGAGACTGGTTCCTCACCTCATGGATCCCAGAGCATCTGAAATAGCGCCTGCCCCTGGTTAGTGCCTGGAAGGTTTGAGCTGTTAGTACTGTGGAGCCTTCAAGCCTTAGTTTTCTCATCTGCAAGATGGGGTGACACTGTCCTCACAGAGAAGGAGGGTTCCCTGGGATCATCATGCACAGCCCTGGGCACCAGGCCCGGCATGGAGCCAGGTGCCTGGAGGTGTTAGCTATGTGTGACCTTGTAACCAGATGCTAAAATGGTTTTCTTTCCTGTTCCAGTTCCTATTTCCAATTCCAGTTCAGACTTTGAAGGGACAAAGCGATACAAGAGGAGAGGTCCCTCCTACCCCACCCTGCTGCCCACAGGCCTGTGCTGCACATGCTGAGGGCTCACACAGCCCTGTGGCCAGCACCTGTCCAGCTCCTACTTAGGGAACAAACAGGTGTGAGCCAGAAAGGGCCACTCGAGAGAGCGTGTGGTGGACTGTGTGGCTTTGTGTCACCGCAGGGCAGTGCTGTGGGTGGTGAATAGTCAGCTGCCGTTATTCGAGGCTGAGGGGTTTCCTGTAAACAGCCCGCCACTTCCTGTGGAGGCAGGAGAGGCTTCTGCAGCTGTCTTCTTGGTGAGACTGCACCACAGTGGTTCTGCTGCGTGGACACATTCCATCTCCTGGGTGTGTAGCACAGGGGAGGAGCCGACGGCCCCCTGACGTGAGGCTGCCGATCATCCGGGAACATGGGAGAGAGAAACTGGCTGCGGTTTGGCAGGGCTGGCGTTTGATGACCAGAGAAACGTCTGCATGCTGGTCATGGTCCATCTTCTTCCCAGGAGGGCTGACGGAGATGGGGCCCAAGGAGAAAGTGCCTCGTCCTTCGTAGCTGGGTGGTGGTCCAGAAGGCTGTATCCTGCAGAGAACTCCTATGGATTCTCACACTTCACTCCCCTCCATGGCCAAACCCCAGCCACAGGGCACGTCACCCCGCTGCTCAGAGGACAGGTAGAAGAATCAGACTCATCCAGGCACTTCACCTGGGGCTGTGCGGGAACTATGGCCTGGCACCTGACCAGTCTGATTGGAATTTCTCTTTCTGAAATAGCGAGAAGTGGAGGCAGCTTTGCTCAAACTCTTTTAAAAATACAGTTATTCAGGTGTAATGGACATGTAAAACACAAAGCGAAGCATCTGAAAGGTTTCAGCATATGTATTTGTACACACCACCACAGCCAAGATATCAAACAGGCTGGGTGTGGGGATTTGCACCTCTAATCCCAGCACTTCGAGAGGCCAAGGCAGGAGGTTAGGAGGTTCAAGACCAGCCTAGGCAACACAGCAAGACCAGGTTTCTACCATAACAAAAACAAAATAAACAAAAGAAGACAACCCCTCCAGAAATGATCAGGATTGGTGGTGTGCACCTGTAGCCCCAGCTATCCAGAAGGCTGAGGATGGAGGGTCCCTTAAGCCTAGGAGTTCAAGCTTACAGTGGACTGTGCTGCTGCAATCCAGCCTAGGTAATAGAAAGAGACTGAGAAAAAAAAGAAGGAAAGGTATCGAGCCTATCTCTTCACCGTCAAACCTTTCCTCATGTTCCTTCGACAGCACCCCTCCTGCCCTCAGGCAACCACTGATCTGTCACTATGATCAGTTTCCATTTTCTCTAGATTTTCATAGAAGTGTAGTCATACAGTGTGCACTACCATATTTTGCTGTGTAAAATGCACTCCTGGGTATAACGTGTACCCACGTTTTTGGCCCAAACTTTTAGGAAAACACCCCTTGAGAAAGTGGCCGGCTCTTGGCCAGGAGAGACCATCTGGGGAGGACGAACCATCCCCTGGTTAAATGCGCAGATTTCATCGTCCTCCTTAAGCCCACTCTGGAGGGCTGTCCCTTCCCTCTCTCCCAGGAGCCATGCCACATTGGGAACTGCAGCTGAGATGGCCACTTGTATGACTGGTGGAGAGAACTGCTGAGGTCTCTTGGCCTGAGGGCAGACCGGCAGGTCCCTGGACCCTGCGCGAGGTTCCTGGGCCCCTCCATGTGGCTGGGCCTGGGGCCTGAGCAAGGCCTTGCCTTACATGCCCGCTCGCAGTCTGCCTCACCAGCCCTGCAACTGCCCTGTGCCCTGATTGCAGTGCTCAGCAGAGGCCTCTGGATCCTGGATTCTCTGGAACTGAACCCCGTGTGCCTGGCGGGAGGGTGCAGTGGTCACGGGAAGCCTGCTGGGCTCCCCTACTCCCCCTCCATACTACTCATGTATAATGCGCATGCTTAGTTTTCTTTCAGAAATCTGGGCAAAAAGTTACATATTGTGTAAATATGGCAAAATACTACATAGTGTGAGTGTGCAAGTCATTTTTTAAGAAAGGACAAAACTGTTATCCAAAGTGGTTGGACCATCTTACACCTCAGTCAACAGCATATGAGAGTTCCAGCTGCTCCACATTCTCATCAATACTTGCTATGATTTAGTCTTTTTTTTTTTTTTGGCTGGGGCTGGGCTCGAACCCTCCACCCTTGGCACATGGGGCCGGTGCCCTACTCCTTGAGCCACAGGTGCCGCCCCCGATTTAGTCTTTTTTAATTGTAGACATTTTAACAGGTGTGTAGCAGTGTCTCATCATGGTTTCAGTTTGCATGCCTCTAATAATGAATGATGTTAAACACTTTCTTATGTGTTTATTTACCACTGTGTATCTTCTTTGGTGAAAGGACTGATCAAATATTTGATCTGGCCGAGCATGTTAGCTCACACCTGTAATCCCAGCCCTGAGATGGGAGGATCGCTTAAGGCCATGAGCCTAAGATCAGGCTGGGCAACACAGCAAGACCTTGTCTCTACAAAAAAAACAGCTGAGGTGATTATATCCGTAAGTCCTAGCTACTCAGGTGGCTGAGGCAGGAGGATTGCTTGAAGTTACAGTGAGCCATGACGATGGAGTTTGAGATCACAGTGAGCCATGACGATGCCATTGCACTCCAGCCTGAGTGACAGAGACCCTATCTCAAAAATAAATTGGATTGTTTATTTTTTTCTTCTTCTTTTTTTTTTTTTTGCAGTTTCTGGCCAGGGCTGGGTTTCAACCTGTCATCTCCGGCACATGGGGCTGGTGCCCTACTCCTTTGAGCCACAGGCCCTGCCCTGTTTATTTTCTTATTATTGGCTTTGGAGAGTTTTCTTTCTTTCTTTTTTTTTTTAAGAGACAGAGTCTCACTTTGTCGCCCTTGGCAGAGGTAGAGTGTCATGGCTTCATGGCTCACAGCAACCTCCAGCCCCTGGGCTTAGGCCATTCTTTTGTCTCAGCCTCCCAAGTAACTGGGACTACAGGCGCCCGCCACAATGCCCGGCTATTTTTTTGTTGCAGTTCAACCAGGACCAGGTTTGAACCCGCCACTCTTGGTATATGGGGCCAGCACCCTACTCACTGGGCCACAGGCACCGCCTGGAGAGTTTTTATTTTGGATTCAAGCAGTTCACCAACCTGTGGCTTGTCTTTTTAGGAACACAAGTTCTTTTTTTTTTTGAGACAGAGCCTCAAGCTGTCACCCTGGATAGAGTGCTGTGGCATCACAGCTCACAGCAACCTCCAATTCCTGGGCTCAAGTGAGTCTCTTGCCTCCGCCTCCCAAGTAGCTGCAACTACAGGCGCCTGCCACAACGCCCAGCCATTTTTTTGGTTGCAGCCCTCATTGTCGTTTGGCAGGCCCGGGCTGGATTTGAACCCAGCAGCTCAGGTGTACGTGGCTGGCGCCTTAGCCTGTTGAGCCACAGGCGCCGAGCCGGAACACAAGTTCTTAATTTTTAAGTTGAATTTATTAGTACTTTCTTTTATGAATTGTGCTTTTGACATTTAAGAAATCTTTGTTCGGGTGGTGCCTGTGGCTCAGTGGGTAGGGCACTGGCTCCATATATCAAGGGTGGTGGGTTCGAACCCAGCCCCAGCCAAACTGCAAGAAGAAAATAGCCAGGTGTTGTGGTCAGCACCTGTAGTCCCAGCTACTTGGGAGGCTGAGGCAACAGAATCGCCTAAGCCCAAGAGCTGGAGATTGATGTGAGCTGTGACGCCACGGCACTCTACCAAGGGCAACAAAGTGAGACTCTGTCTCAAAAAAAAAGAAAGAAATCTTTGTTCAATCCCAGATGGCAGAGATTTCCTCCTCTGTTTTATGTTTTACATTGGTGTCCATGACCCATTTTAATTTTGCGTATGGTCAAGGCAGGAATTGAAGTTCTTCTTTTTGGTACTTGAGTATCCAGTCGTTTTTTCCTCCACTAACTTGCCTTTTTACCGTTGTCAAAAATCAAGTGGCTGATACAATCTAAATTCAAAAAAAAAAAAAAAAAATCAAGTGGCCGTATATGTGTGTATCTATTTCTGGACTTTCTATTTTGTATTATTGTTCTATTTTTTTAAAAAAATCTTGACATTAATATCACATGGTCTTTGATACTGTATAGTAAGTCTTTGGGGGTACATGTGTATTTTGATAAGTTTTTTTTTTTTTTTTTTTTTTTTTGTAGAGATAGTCTTACTTTATTGCCCTCAGTACAGTGCTGTGGCGTCACAGCTCACAGCAACCTCCAACTCCTGGGCTTAGGTGACTCTCTTGCCTCAGCCTCCCGAGTAGCTGGGACTACAGGCACCCGCCACAACGCCTGGCTATTTTTTTGTTGCAGTTTGGCTGGGGCTGGGTTTGAACCCACCACCCTCAGTATATGGGGCCGGTGCCCTTATTTTGATAAGTTTAATAAGTCTTGAAGTACTGTAAATCCTTTGATTTTGTTCTCTTTTATCAGAGTTGTTTGAACTGTACAGGTCATTTGCATCTCCACATGAATTTTAGAAACAGCTACCACAAAAAAAAAAAAAAAAAAAAAAAAAGCCCATCCGTTGGGATTTTGATCAGAATTACAATGTGGAGAGAATTGGCAGCTTTACAATATCGAGTCTTCTGATTCATGAATAATTACACCTCCATTTAGTTAGATATTTTTCAATTTCAATCAGCAATATTTTATAGATTTCAACGTACAGACCTCACACATCATTTGTCAGATTTATACCTAAGTAATTCATATTTTTGATGCTTTTGTAAGTGGTACTGGCTTTTTGAATTTCAGTTTCTCATTATTCATTACTAGTATGCGGAGGGATAACTGATTTTTCTTTTCTTTTTTTTCTTTTTTTGAAACAGAGTCTCATTTCGTCGCTCTTGGTCGAGTGCCGTGTGTCACAGCTCACAGCAACCTCAAACTCTTGGGCTCAAGCAATACTCTTGCCTCAGCCTCCCTAGTAGCTGGGACTACAGGCGCCCACCATAGTGCCTGGCTATTTTTTTTAGAGACGAGGTCTTGCTCTGGCTCAGGCTGGTCTTGAACTCGTGAGCACAGGCAGTCCACCCATCTTGGCCTCCCAAAGTGCAAGTATAGGTGACATTTTTGTTCAGCAGGCCCCGGCCGGGTTTGAACCCACCAGCCCCAGTGTATGTGGAGGGCACTCTAGACACTGAGTTACAGGTGCTGAGCCTCAGGCTGGTCTTGAACTCCTGAGTTCAGACAATCCACCTGCCTCAGCCTCCCAGAGTGCTAGGATTACAGGTGTGAGCCACTGTGCCTGGCCCTGTTCCCTGTTCTTGATTTATATAATTTAATGCCATTGTGGGCAGAGAACGTATTTTTTTTTTTTTTTTTGCTGTTTTTGGCCCAGGCCAAGTTTGAACCCACTACTTCCAATATATGGGGCCAGCACCCTACTCCTGGAGCCACAGGCGCTGCCCCAGAGAACATTTTTTTTTTTTTGAGACAGAGCCTCAAGCTGTCACCCTGGAGAGAGTACCGTGGCTCCACAGCTCACAGCAACCTCCAACTCCTGGGCTCAAGCGAGTCTCCTGCCTCTGCCTCCCATGTAGCTGGGACTACAGGCGCCCGCCATAACGCCCGGCTATTTTTTGGTTGTAGCCGTTATTGTTATTTGGCGGGCCCAGGCTGGATTCGAACCTGTCAGCTCAGGTGTATGTATGTGGCTGGCACCTTAGCCACTTGAGCCACAGGTGCCGAGCCCAGAGAACATATTTTTTATGACTTGAATCCTTTGACATTTATTGAGACTTATTTTATGAGTCAGAGTATGGTCTCTCTGTGTGCACCTGAAAATAACACACATTCTACTGATGTTGGGGGGAATTTAATTAGGTACAATTTAGGTTAATAGCATTGTTAAAGTCTTCTATATTCTTTCCAATTTCCTACTTGTTTGATCAATTATTGAGACAGGATTTTTGAAGTCTTTGATTATAATTGTGGATTTATCTATTTCTCCTTGCACTTCTAATGGTTTTGCTTCGAGTGTTTTAAAACTCTATTATTAGGTACACAAACATTCAGGATTAATATCTTCTTTATGAATTGATACATTGTGACATGACTTCTGGTCATCCCTGATGATATTCTTTACTCTGAAAGATACTTCATCTGATATAAATATAGAAACTTCAGATTAAAAAAAAAAGTCATGTTGGCATGATATGTCCTTTCCCATCTTTTTCTTTTTAATCTAATTGTATCTTATATTTGAAGCTGGTTTCTTATAGGCAGCATGTAATTGGGTCTTGCTTTTATAAACCATTTACATCTTATGTGATCATTGATATGGTTGGGTTTAAGTCAATCATCTTACTATTTGTTTTCTATTTTTTTTCTTTTTTTTGTATATTTGTTTTCTCTTGAGCCTATCTGCTCTTTGTTCCTTTTTTTTGTTCTTGTTCTGTTTTCTTTTGGACTTATTTTTATGATTTCATTATGTCCTCTTTGTTGGCTTAGTTGCTATAACTCTTTTTTTCTAACAAAATGTTGTTTTTATTTAATCCAATCGACAATGATTTTTAAACAGCATACTACCTAAAATTGGCAAGGATGTACAAAAATAGCCACTCTCAAACTTTCCTGAAAGGAGTTTGCATTTGAACTGGGTGACCCATCAATTCCAATCACCTAGCTACAAATTGTTATTGTGTTATTCTAGTGTTTGCTTTGGGGCTTATCATATATATCTTTAACCTATTATAGTCTGTCTTAAGTTGATGTTACACCATTTCAGGGATAGTAGAAGGTATTTCTTTCTTTTTTTTTAATTTATTTTTTTTTTAATTTTTATTTTTTTTTAAATCATAGCTGTGTACATTAGTGATAGAAGGTATTTCTAACAACACATTTCTTTTTTTTTTTTGCAGTTTTTGGCCAGGGCTGGGTTTGAACCCGCCACCTCCAGCATATGGGGCCGGCGGCTTACTCCTTTGAGCCACAGGTGCCGCCCTCTCCCAGCATTTTTGTTATTGTTGCCGTACATTTCTACATATAAAACCCACAGTACATTGTTGTTTTTGCTTTAAACAGTTATCTGTTAATATCTGTTTTTGATATTTTTCCCTACTTTCCCTTTTTTTTTTTTAATTGTTTAACGTTCATTGAGAGTACAAAGAATTAGGTTACACTGATTGCATTTGTTAGATAAAGTCCCTCTTATAATTGTGTCCTGCCCCCAAGAGATGTGCCGTCCACCGTAACCCCCCATTCCCCTCTCCTCCCCTCTCCCTGCTTCCTTGTTCCCCTCTCACCTTAAATTGAGCTTGTCTCTTACGAGGGTATGTATTAGATCGTCAACTGGCTTCATATTAGAATTGAGTACTCTCCTCCCTTTTCCAGAGACTCCAATTATACATATATTAGGCCACTTAAAAGTTGTCCCGCAGTTTACTGATGTTCTGCTCTAGTATTTTTCAGTCCTCTATGTGGTTCTTTTTCGGTAGTTTCTATTGCTTTGTCTTCAAGTTAACTAATCTTTTCCTCTGCAATGAAAAGATTATCCTGTTAGTCCCTTCCAGGATATTCTCATCTCAGACATTATAGTTTTCATCTATAGAAGTCCAATGCTGCTGCTTAGTATGTTTGACTTTCCTTTAGTTTCTTGAAAATATGGAATTTAGGTATAGCAGTGGTTTCAAAGTTTTTGAATACTAATTTCATTATCTGTGTCATTTCTAGATCCTTATAAATTGTTTGATTTTTCTCATTATAGATTGTATTTCTCTGCTTCTTTGTATGCTTGGTATTTTGGGTTTCTTTAAAGAGAAGGGGTCTTGCTCTCTTGGCCAAGCTAGACTACAGTGGTGCAATCATAGCTCACTGTAGCCTCAAATTCTTGGGCTCAAGTGATCCTCCTGGTTGAACCTCCTGAGTAGCTAGGACTATAGGCATGTACCACTACACTTGGTCAATTAAAAAAACATTTTTTTTTAAATACTTTTAAAATATTTAAAAAACCAACTCACTATGTTGCCCAGGCTAGTTTTGAACACCTGGCCTCAAGTGAGCTTCCTGCCTCAGCAATTTTTTCTTTTTGAAAATACTTTGTTTCTAATTACAAAACACAGGGAAGGAGCGGGGCCAACTCCCATAACCCCTTGGTTGTTCATATTCCCAGGCTATGCATCTATAAATGCCCTTAACACCACCAAGCTCATACTGTCTCCACAAGCATTTTCTCACTAACAGCTGCAGAATTAGTGTATGACCAGGTGGGAAGTTTAAAAACAGATACTTGGGCTCCTCTCCAATTGCAGGGTTCCAAATCACTTTTGCTAATATCAAAACCAAATTGGTTGTTCTTACTATCCATTTCTAAAACTCTCTCATGAACAAGTAGGTCACAAATTACGCCTGCACAACTCTTAAGAGTTGTTTAAAGTAACCTTGTAGAAAGACAATGACTAAGGCCCTTTCCTCGTGCCCCCTTTCTAAATCTCCACGTGTGGCACCTGGACTGCTGTCCCTGGGTACCCCACATCCTAGGGCAGCAATGGAGGAAGATAGTCTTTACTGGACTCAGACCCGGAGCCCAGGTCCAGAGGGCCTCTGCCAATCTATCAAGTTTCTCCTCCAGATTCTCTTCAGCTGGTTTCTGTGGTCTCATGAGCTGTGTCTTCTTCCAGTAATGGATCTTGGCCTTCCCCTTCTTCTCCAGGGTGGTAGTTATTGCCTGGTTCTTCTAGCCCACCACATGATCCAGAACCCTAGGTAAGAGATCTTTCTTGTAGGCTTCAAACAACCAACCTTATGTAAAGCCTTGAGGGTAGCAGTAACCAACATCCGCTTTTTCTCATCCTAGGGCAGCAGGATCCTACTGTGCACACAAGGCTGTCCAGGGTAGCCTGGCCTTGCTTGGTCTCCAGGGCCAGCACACCTCGCACAATCTGCTAAAATATGCGGTGAGGGGCCTGGAAGTGGTAGCAGCCATGGGATGGGCTGGTGTTCATCACTTGCAGAGGAAGGTACCTTAACTTGCTGATGAGAATGTTGATGCCTTGGCAGCGTACAGTCACTAGCTTCTGGCCCACCAGCACGTCTAGGCTACAATGGCTATCAGGCAGTCCAGGAGATGGCCTTGGACATAGAGCACTAGGCCTGCCCCTTCGTCATCTTCAGCAGCTCCCTGGGAAAGACATTGTGAAATTCACTGTGAGGCCGGCTCGCGCTTGTAATTCTAGTACTCTGGGAGGCCAAGGTGGGTGGATTGCCTGAGTTCAGGAGTTCGAGACCAGCCTAAGCCAGGGAGAGACCCTGTCTCTAAAAAAACAGATGAGCATTGTGGTGGGCACCTTTAATCCCAGCTATTTAGGAGGTTAAGGCAAGAGGATCGCTTATGTCCAAGAGTTTGAGGTTGTTGTGAGCTATGATGCTGGGGCACTCTACTGAGGGCAACAAAGGGAGACTCTGTCTCAAAAAAAAAAAAAAAAGAAAGAAAAGAAAAAAGAAATTTATTGTGCTGGGTACTGGGTATTTTTGTATTTCTACAAAGTTTTTTTTTGGCAGTTTTTGGCCAGGGGGTTTAACCCACCGCTTCCGGTATGTGGGGCCAGTGCCCTACTCCTTGAGCCATGGGCGCCACCCTTTTTTTTTTTTTTTTTTTTGAGACAGAGTCTCAAGCTGTTGCCCTGGGCAGTGGGCTGTGGCATCACAGCTCACAGCAACCTCAAACTCTTGGGCTTAAGCAATTCTCTTGCCTCAGCCTCCCAAGTAGCTGAGACTACAGGTGCCTGCCACAATGCCCGGCTATTTTTTGGTTGTAGTTGTCACTGTTGCTTGGCAGGTCTGTGCTGGATTAGAACCGGCCAGCTCCAGTGTATGTGGCTGGTGCCCTAGCCACTGAGCTATAGGCGCCGAGCCCCTACAAGGTTTTTGAGCTTAGTTCTGGGACCTTACTTAGAAATAGTTTGTTCATTTGGGTCTTGTTCTTGAGCTGTGTTAGGTGGGATCAGATTGGCATTCTGTGTTGCACCACTATTCCCCCACTACTGAGGCAAAACCTTCCTGAATACTGCATCCAAAGGAAAATGAACTTTGGTAGGAAGAGGCACTATTCTCTGCCCTAAAATTCTTAAGATTATTTCTGAGACAGAGTCTCACTATATCACCCTCGGTAGAGTGCTGTGCATCACAGCTCACAGCAACCTCCAACTCCTGGGCTTACGCGATTCTCTTGCCTCAGCCTCCCAAGTAGCTGGGACTATAGGCGCGTGCCACAACGCCCAGCTATTTTTTTGTTGCAGTTGTCATTGTTGTTTAGCTGGCTTGGGCCAGGTTCAAACCCGCCAACCCCGATGTATGTGGCTGGCACCGTAACCACTGTGCTACAGGTGCCAAGCCGGAATTTTGAAGATTTTGCCTCTAAATTTTTCTATTTTTTCTTCAAACTCCTGGATAACTGACAGGACCCTCTGCAAGTGTCCAGAGTTCTCTGTCAGGCTCGCTCCTTTCCAATTCCCTGTCTATGAAAGTGTAAAGACCACCGGGCTCCACCTGCCTTCTC
The DNA here is from genome assembly GCA_963574655.1 of Perodicticus potto. NCBI lineage: Eukaryota > Metazoa > Chordata > Mammalia > Primates > Lorisidae > Perodicticus > Perodicticus potto. Next base: position 2,554 of record CAUYRH010033982.1, on the reverse strand, counting down.
CTTCCCTGCACTGTGATCTGGACACTCTTTCCAGGAAGTTACTGGGGCAGTTCTAGGTCTCCCTCATTCGTTTCTTGAATCTTGAAGATCACTTTCCTTTTATGTCTGATGTCTTGAAAACTGTTGGACTGGATTTTTACTTCTTTCAGAAAGGAGGATAATTCTGGTTCCCACTAACTCATTTTGCTGGAAACAGCAAAACACATCTCAGCTCATTTAGAAAGACTTTATGGACCAGTGCCACCACGCCTATGTTTTCTAGAGGAAAAAGTACTTAGAAATAACCAAGACTTAGTGGAATTCATTGATTTGTTTTTCTTTGAAAAAGTATAGCAATTTCCCAAGAACACAATGATGTACTAAAGAAAACACCAATGATAATCCCATGATGCATGCAAACATCCATAGGCAGCCTGCGGATGCTTGCAGAAAGACCATGGCCCTCCCCCAAACCACATGAATCCATCTCTCCTGATGCGCACTCTGCGGTAGAAGCGCTCGATGTTGCCAAAAGTTGCACAGGAGCCACATATCTCTACAGGGATTTAGAGTTTAAATCAGGGATTTAGACTTTTCTCATGCTTTAAACTTGTAATATCTAATGTGGGTCACATTTTCTAACTCAGGTTCCTTTCCTTGCATGTGAAGGAAAGCTGAGGGATTCTGGGTTGAAGGATGGACTTTTGTGTTTAGATCAACAGGCACATCTGGAGAAAGCTGCCCAGAAGTTCGGGCCCTTGGTCCGTGGGGAAGCAGCTCTGACGGCAGAGCTGAGATGCAGAGGGAGAGTCTTATCACAGGGACAAGCCGCCCGAGGGCTGCTCTCTTCTCTAGCTCTCTGTCCTTCCCTCCCTCTCAAATCTGGTGTTAGCATAGGAAAAACTGGGAGTCATTACTTGCAGTATTAGCAAACTTACAAATAATAGTACATCACCATGACATAGGTCCCCAAGGTCCTGTTTCTTGTTACTAGGCAGCTAATCCAAGTATATTTGAATGTTCTATTCTTTCTTGACAGAAATTTAGCAGTAGCTCGGCGCCCATAGCTCAGTGGTTATGGTGCCAGCTGCATATGCCCGAGCTGGTGGGTTTGAGTACGGCCCGGGCCTACTAAACAACAACAACTGCAACAACAACAAAATAGCCGGGCATTGTGGCAGGCACCTGTAGTCCCAGCTACTTGGGCGGCTGAGGCAAGAGAATACTTGAGCCCAAGAGTTTGAGGTTGCTATGAGCTGTGACACCCTAGCACTCTATTGAGGGTGACATAGTGAGACTCTGTTTCAAATAAATAAATAAATAATAATAATAATAAAAAAAAACATGAAGCTCGGCACCTGTGGCTCAACGGGCTAAGGCGCCAGCCATGTACACCTGAGCTGGCGGGTTCGAATCCAGCCCGGGCCTGCTAAACAAAAATGACGGCTACAACCAAAAAATGGCTGGGCGTTGTGGCGGGTGCCTGTAGTCCCAGCTACTTGGGAGACTGAGGCAGGAGACTCGCTTGAGCCCAGGAATTGGGGGTTGCTGTGAGCTGTGATGCCATAGCACTCTATCCAGGGTGACAGCTTGAGGCTCTGTCTCAAAAAAAAAAAAAAAAATGAGTCACATGAGAAAAAATAAACAAATGTAACTTCATTAAAGTTAAAAGAAACTTAAAAAGAAATTTAGCAGTAGACAAAATAAACATCTTTGATTAAGAATCTAATTGGAGGGCGGCGCCTGTAGCTCAGTGGGTAGGGTGCTGGCCACATGCACTGAGGCTGGTGGGTTTGAACCTGGCCCAGGCCTGCTAAAACAATGATGACAATTGCTATAACAACAAATAAAAATAGCCGGGCATTGTTGTGGGCGCCTGTAGTCCCAGCTACTTGGGAGGCTGAGGCAAGATAATCACTTAAGTCAGTGGTTCTCAACCTTTCTAATGCTGCGACCCTTTAATACAGTTCTTGATGTTGTGGTGACCCCCAACCATAAAATTATTTTCCTTGCTATTTTATAACTGTAATTTTGCTACTGTTATGAATCGTAATGTAAGTATTTGATATGCAGTATGTATTTAGGTGATCCCTGTGAAAGGGTCTTTGGACCCCTAAAGGGGTCACGACCCACAGGTTGAGAACCGCTTACTTAAGCCCAAAATTTGAGGTTGCTGTGAGCTGTGACGCCACAGCACTCTACCCAGGGTGAAAGCTTGAGACTCTGTCTCAAAAAAACAAAAAAACCCAAACAAACCAAAAAAAAAAAAAAAAAAAAAAGAAAGGAATCTAATTGGAAATTAAATTGACTTTCAGATTAGAATGACTCTATCTACTCAGGCAAGTTATTTTCTTTCTTTTTTTTTTTTTTGTAGAGACAGAGTCTTTCTTTATTTCCCTCGGTAGAGTGCCGTGGCGTCACACCGCTCACAGCAACCTCCAACTCCTGAGCTTAGGCGATTCTCTTGCCTCAGCCTCCTGAGTAGCTGGGACTACAGGCGCCTGCCACAATGCCCGGCTATTTTCCTGTTTTGCAGTTCGGCCGAGGCCGGGTTTGAACCCACTACCTTCGGTAT
>CAUYRH010033979.1:0-11912 GCA_963574655.1 Perodicticus potto | reverse complement strand
AGCATGACAGGAGCAGAAACCACCCAGGGACCATCTCCACCTCTCCTGAATAATCCCTCAGGAAACAGGTTTGGTAAATCGGGTTCAAAACACAGACAAGATCCCAGGTACCTCCCTCCAGAGGAGCAATTTACAAGAGCTAGAAGCATTTTGCAAGGAGCAGGGAACAGGGTCCTCAGTGACATCTTGGTGTGTTGAGGCAGGGAGGGTTCTGGGGCTGAATCGTGACAATGGGCTGGGATTCCAGTGCCTGTGTAGACACAGGCATGTCTAATATGGGAGGTTCTGAGCGCCGAGGCTGGATATGAGCAGGGAATTTGTCCGGGTTGCCCTCTTCTGACCCTGAGACCTGCTCCATGGGAAGGGCCTGGGCAGGCCACTGTGGCCTCCACAGACGGACAGCATGATCTGCTCAGAAGCCCCCACACCCAGAAGAGCAGTCACTTCACCTGGCATCATGGAGGACCCCCTTTTCTGGGGCAGGGGGCACTCAATTTGTTCTCTCTGATCTGGAGGCCTCTCTCTGCCTTGGTTGTGTGTTAGAATCTTTGGAGTCATTAAAAACTTTAGGTGCCCAGGCCCTTGCCAGACCAATTAAATTGGCATTTCTAGGTAAGCTGGGTCTGGGGATTTTTTGTTCATATTTTCCCAGGTGACTCTACAGAGCAGTGGCAGGTGAACCCCCCAGACACCAGTCCCATTTGCACTGAGGCCTAGAGGGGAAGGGCCCTGCCCCGTCTCACGCCCCAGCACACTCGGTGTACATGCTGTGAGCACTGCTCTGAGTACTTTGTGGATTTGACTCCATCAGTCCCTGCCCCTGCTCTGTGGGGTCACTGCTGTTGCCCACAGGTGAGGACACCAAGCCCACTGTGGTGCATCAGCTCACCTGAGGCTACAGGCCAAGAGGTGGCAGAGCTGGGGTGTGGCCCAGGCAGTCGGGCTCCAAACCCTGCTCTTCGAACAATGGCACCACGACATGTGCTCATACTAACCCCAACACCACCTCCCAGGGCTCTGCACACGTCCCCTCCAGTCATCACAGCACCCCCTAGGGTGTCCATGACCATCACCACCTCATAGACAGGGAACCTGAGGACTCAAGTGAAGCCAAGACCTGGCCAAGATCACACATCCTTGATGACAACCCCATGGCTTACTGAGGTGTCTCTCTCCCCAGGCTCACTGTGTCCTCAGAACACCCTGGAGGGTTTGGTGTGATCATCCGCGTTGTACATATCTTGAGACTGAAGCTCAGCAAGGGGAGCTGGGTTGCCCAAGATCACACGATCTTGAAATAACACCTCAATTTGAGGGTGCCTACAATGTGCAAGGTGATTTATGGAGAGGACCTCAAATCCTTTCCACTCTCCTAAAGGAGTCCATGATTGTCACCATTTCACAGATGAGAAAACTGAAGCTGAGAGAAATGACCACATTGTCTCCTTGTCCCCCATGTGTCCCAATGGGCATTTCCTGTGTCCCTGAAGTTTTTATGTACGTCAGTAGAGCAAGTGTTCTGACACTGGTATCCCCTCCCTTCTCCCTCTTGAAATCCCTGAACTGAAGGACCTCAAGGGACAAGCCCCCCACTCAGGTGCAGGCCTGGTTGCCCAGTAGCCAGAAACAAAAGATGGGGGTTCCTGACAGTGAGGGGAGAATGTGAACTCTCAGTCACAGGGGCCCCTCACCTTCTTGCCCTTAGTCCTAGGAAGTGGGTGGGTGGTGGGTGGGGATGGAGTGGAGGCCTGGGCCAGCTCCTTGGTGTTTCTCAGAGAAGGAGTCCCAATGCTTCCCCTGCCCTGAGTTGGTTCTTGTAGGGACAGCTCCCACATGTCACGTGGTGTCTTCAGACCTTTCTCACTGGCCGTGTAAAGCAGCCCCTCCAGCCTTCACAGGACTGTTCTGACTTGTCTGGTTTTGGTGCTTATTGCTGTGGAACTGACAGCACAGGGGCTTAGAAGGAGGAGGGTGGAGCACGTGTCCACACTGTGAGCAGCACGGCTGGTGCTGCAGGGACAGGGGCTGTGCGTCAGGATGTGGGGTTGAAACCTCAGCTCCCCTCCCTGCTCTCAGGTCAGGTCCCCTCTCTGAGCCTCAGTGTCCCCATCTATAAAGGGGCAGCACACGGCCCCCTGACAGCACTGGTTACAGGAGAAAGTGGCAGGACGAGGAGGCAGCACCTGGCACCACTGCTGCCCCGGTGTCTGCCCTCCTCCCTCCTGTCCCACCAGGGCATCATTTAGGCCGAGGACAAGGCCGAAGGGAGTGAACCTCTGCCAGGAGCCAGTAGAACGGTGTTGTGCCTGAGCCACTTCCTGTCTGGGATGGCCTGGGCATGGATGTGCCATCTAGGGACTGAAGTGTCTCTGACTGTAATATCTGCAATCAAGAGAAAGCCATCTTCCCTGTCTACATCTAGGTGTTTGTGGGGAACTTGAATGCTATAACATTTAGGACAAACTATTTGCAATAGTCACATAAATTAAAACACTCATGCCCTCTGATTGGCAATGCCATTTTCAGAGGGCATCTCCCACCTGTGCACTGCAGGCTGGTGCGTGTAGAAGCCCATCCATGCAGCATGGCCTTAATAGCTCAAGGATAGGAACAACCTAAAAGTCCCTTCACCGAAGACTGTAAAGTAAGTGGTGATACTTCCATACGATGAAGTATTCTGCAGCTGTTTAACAATGCAGCCACTTTCTATGACCTGATATGGAGCCTCAATATTGAAGGATAAGATTTAAGATTGGGTGTGGTTCCCATCACCAGTGGGCCTCAGGGTCTGAATGGGGAAGTGCACTCTGAACCTTTGGGACTCAGATGAGAAGGAGAAGTGCCAGGTCCCCGCTCAGTGGTTCTGCTCAGTAGCTTTTATCCAGCAGCTTCAACAACCCAGCTCCTCCATGGAGAGTGTCTGATGTGGGGCCAGGGAGGAGCCTGCCTGGAATCAGATCTGGGCTCTGGTCCCAGTCCTGTCACTACATGGCCATGTGACCCTAGGAAGGTCTGTGTCTTGGCTTTGGGCTTCCCACCTATAAAGGGGTTTGGGCTGATGGCCTAAAGGTTCTTCCTGTGCTCGTGTCAAGATTTGGGGGACAGAAGAAGGATCACAGGCCTTGAGCAAGAAACCCCAAAATCAGGATCTTTGCTACTTCAACTGGGGGACCCCTTCCCTGGAGTGAGGGACATTCTGTGATGACCCAGTTCTTCTCAGAGTTTTCTGTTACTGTGTGAATAAGTTTCCTAATCACATAAAGGTTTCCTGAGTAGAATCACAGCAAATGTGAAATTTCTCAGAATTTCCTCACACTTGGGCCATCGGGGTTTTTTGTTGTTGTTGCTGTTTGTTTGTTTGTTTTTCTGTGACAGAGTCCCACTCTGTCACCCTGGGTCAAGGGCCATTGCATCATAGCTCACAGCAATCTCAAACTCTTAGGCTTAAGAGATCCTCTTGACTCAGCCTCCTGAGTAACTGGGATTACAAGCACCGCCATAATGCCTGGTTAATTTTATTCTATTTTTAGTAGAGAAGGTCTTGCTCTTGCTCTGGCTTGTCTTAAAATCCTGAGCTCAAGGAATCCACCCTGCTATGTTTCCCAGAGTGCTAGGATTACAGATGTCACCCACCACGCCCAGTAAGGGGCCTCAGATTAAATAGCGAATCTGTGCCTCTGAAGAATCTTCCCAGTGTGATGTTTCTGAAGGCAAAATAAAGGAAACCACACCCTTCCTGGTCCCTGCCTTCTAGAGATTTCTCCTCCTTGGAAGGGAGGAGAACTTCAGCTTCCTGGGGGCAGAGCACTGCCTGTGTGTTTCCACGCCACCCAAGGTGCAGCCTGGTGCACAGTAGGTTCTCAGTGGGCACTTGCTGCATGAAGGGGAGACCTTTTGCCTTCCTGAGGGGAAAGTGCTCTCTGGGGCAGCAAGTGAGGTCTGGCCTGTGCCTGGGCAAGCCACTCAATCTGTCACTTCTCTGTTCCATGGGACCAAAGGGCTGGGCCAGTCCGGGAAAAGCAAGGGCTGGGGAGCCAGGCAGGTGGAGGGTATAGACTTTTCTGCCATTTGCCAGCCAAGGAGCCTTGAGCAAGGAGCATGACATCTACAGGCCTCAACCTCCCCCATTTGTACAGGGGGTGATCATGAAAATGAGAACCCATCACCCTGATTGTTGCTCAGACTGAAAGGCATTATTATGGAATTGTTTTAAATTTTATTTATTTATTTATTTGAGACACAGTTTCACTATGCCACCTTGGATAGACAGCCATGGCATCATCATAGCTCACAGCAACCTCAAACTCTTGGTCTCAAGTGATTCTGCTGCCTTCACCTCCTGAGTGACTGGGACTACAGGTGCCCACCAGTATGCTAATTTTTTCTATTTTTATTAGGGGTGGGGATTAACTCTTACTCAAGCTGATCTCAAACTCCTGAGCTCAAGGGATACACTTGCCTTGGTCTCTCAGTGTGCTAGGATTACAGATATGAGCCACCACACCTCACCTATTTCTGACTCACTGTCACACCCCAGAGGACAGAGGAGGCCCCCACTGTACTCACCACTCACAGACACCTCAGTGCCTGGTCCAGACTTGAACTCCACGTTCTCAGGAGTTGCTCTCCTGAACTTCACACAGTAGTAGGTGCCGGCGTCTGCTGGGGTGATGTTACTGATGCGGATGGAGAAGTCCAGGTTGTCTCTCTTTGTGTGATCTGTGATATTTGTTACCCGGGGGGAGTGGACCTTTGGACTGTAGATTAGTTCTCGGTCTCGCCCAGTTCCCTTGAACCAAATGATGGACCCCACAGGGACCATGGCAGTCATGGTGCAGAGCAGAGTGGCTGACTCTCCAGCAGCAACTGACACTGACCTGTCAGGCTGAATCACCTGTAGCTCCTCTCCTTCCACCTCTGAAGGGAAACACAGAAGTCGTTTATCCACCTATGTGACCCTGCACTTTTTTTCAAGTGTTCATTGGCATCATTTGCTGTCTGTCTGTGTGCATACCCTGAGCAGGCCTTGAGCTCAGTACACAGCATGGAATATCTCAGTTAACTCTCACAGAAATCCTGTGACATGAGAGGTTGGTACAGTGTCCTCATATGTAATGAGAGTTCATAGTAGAGCATGGGTTTGAGTACCTGGTGAGCTCCTCAGCCCTCTCCCTCTCTGGAAGTGTCACACTTCACCCAATATTGATGGTCCTTCACTTTCTGACCCTATGAGTGTAGAACTTCCTGGACCATTGCATTGGACATGGCCATGATAATCCTTTGTCCCAGGGGTGTCCACCCTTTTGGGGCTCTGCACTGCATTGAGAGGAAGAATTGTCTTGTGCCACACATTAAATACACAAACACTAATGAAAGCTGATGATAAAAAAAAAAAAAAAAACCATGCATACTTTTCATGATTTGTGCCACCATAGATAAGAAAAAAAGTTCTCACATAATCCACGTGCAGACCATGGGCCACAGGTTGGATACCACTGCAAGTCATGAGCAGAAGTGATAGATTTAGCTTGTGGGTTATGCATATAACTGTAAGCACCTCTATGGATCAACTTCTTCCTTCCATGGACACCTATAGGGCTTCCTCTGATTTGCTCCACAAGTTTGGATTCCAGAGAGAGAGAGTGACATGCAGATCTCCCAATACACAATGGACATGTGGCTTACATAATGACTACGACATTGTTTTAAGTTCCTAGAATTTTGTCTCCATACAAATAATCATGTTATACTAGTGGTCTTAATGCTGCTAGGACAAATTATAACAAACCTAATGGCTTACAACAAGAGACATTTATTATTTTATAGTTCCTAAAGTCAAAACCTGAAAATTGTTCTTACTGTTATAGAAAGAAAAAAAAAAAAAGGAAAATGTCAAGTACACAGAAATGTAGAATAAAACTGGTTACCTGTTGTGGGGTTGGGGAAGAAGATAGGAACATGTAGACCAAAAGATCCAAAGTTGAAATAGGTAGGATGAAACTCTAGAAAGTTCCAATGTACTACTTGAGGACTCTAGTTAACATTATTGTACTATACTCACTATTTTTGCTAATGGATTACATTGTAGGTGCTCTTGACATGCACACACAAAAGGGTAACTATATAAGATGATGGATATATTCATTTGCTGGTCTCTAGTAACCATCTCACTAGGTATATGTACATCAATGCATCCTGTTGTACACCTTAAATATATACAATAAAAAATTATTGGGGCGGAGGCAAGAGAGCTGACTGGAGCCAGCTTTCCACAGAGGCTCCCATCCAGGAGGAGAGTTAAAGGACAGAAGTTTAGCGAGCAAGCTGATGGTTTGGAGCTGAGCCAAGAGAGAAGGTTGAAGAACGCACATCAACCCTGCTGAGGTGAGGTGTGACCCCAAAGATACAAAAAATAGGTATAAAATCCATCACCAAGCGGACAGGAGTCCTCTCCCCCATGAGAATGGCTCACAGTATACTTTCTACAAACAAGTGAGCAGAGTTCAAACATCCTCCCATTTTATCCCATGAGAGAGACTCTCTAAAAACTGCACCTTCTTCCCCTTCTAGGGTGCCATGGCACTTTCCTGCCAGGCATAAAACTGTATAAAACTGTATATATTCTCTAACTGTAACTCTGAACTCCCAGCACTCCCCTCCACTCTAACCCCTAGGTCTGGAAGTCTGTCCCCCATGGAGTCCAGATTCGTGGGCATTTTCTCGAGAGGTGTGGACAGGGCATGGGCTGTTGTAGGTCTGTGCTGATTCTGCGGCACAGGGGTAAGGAGAAGATAGAGGACTGAAGGAACCATATGGGAGAGGGAGAGACGGTGCCCCCTGACACAAAGCAACAGCATCAGCATAGGAACAATAGGATTCACACCCCTAGGGATATTTTAGAGAGACACTCCCTGTCTCTCTGGGCAACCAGAGAAAGCTGGGCATCTTCTCCAGTTGCAGACACTGGCAGAACAGATCTGGAACAGTAATGCAGGTGCTGTGATTAAAGGGCATGCCTGAGGTTGTACCTGCCTGGGCTAGGCATGGTGGGGAGGGAGAATAGGAGACATGTGGGCAAAGATGGCATACTCCCAGGGTGGGCCTGAGAAGCACCTAGCCCTCAGGGGAATCATAGACAAAGGCAGGCACGCGGAGCCTGGAACTCAGAGCTGAGGTGAATTCTAATGGCACCTGCCCCAACACAGACTGCAGCAGAGACAGACACACCAGCTTCAGGCAGTGGCACAGACCAGGGCTGAGTTGCAGTTTCAGTGAACTGAAATAGCACCTGATCTGCAGGGGAATATAGCCAAGACAGAATCACAAATTCTGCAAAAATATAAGTGTCAGCAACATCAACCAGGGTGGGGCCGGAACTGAGTGAACTGCCCCAGCTTCCTTTAACCACCTGAGGTTGTAGGGCCTCAGCTCCCACTGCTGGATGGTGGGAGAATGTGGATACCTGGCCGAGGAGACAGAGATCTCACTGTGACTCGGGCAGCTGCAAACCCCTGGAGGAATATCTGATCACTGGAGGGAACTGGGTCACAGCCCTATGGGGTTACTAGTGACTGGGTGTGACAGAGGTGCAGGGTGCAGAAGGAGGCATCAACCTTCCCAGACTAATTCATTTGCTAGGGGGGAGGTGTCTTTCTGACTCCATGGAGCACCAGAATGAGTCATACTCAAACTCCTAGAAGACCCCTGTTATCTAGTTGCTGGAGACATTTTGAACTCTCCCACTTGGTGCCGACTGGGACAATTGCTTTGGATCTCTCAGACTGGACCAATCACCCAAGGATTATCCAAAGTGGTACCCTGGGTGTGTGGTTGTGGGAAGGTTTGATTTTCGTTTTCCGTTTCCATGGGAGGTGGGGTGACTTAATTTCTGGTATTTCTCCACAGCTGAGACTTTAACCCAGAGTAACTGATTCACTAGAGTAGACAGAGACCAGCTGAAAATAAGACAGAGCCACTTAGGCCCACCACACCAAGTAAGTCCCCAATGTCTCAGGATATAGCACTGTATGGGTCCTTTGCAAAGCTCTAGGGGAAAAGGTACAGACACCAGTCACAGCTCTTGGGCAAAGGACTGGTTAATCACTACTCCAGGAGCCCCCCAACCCAACTTCACCTTATCTGCTCATCTAGACAAATAGTGTAAAATAATCATAGGGTGGAATCAGCAGAAAAACTCTGGTAACATGAATAACCAGACTAGATCAACTCCCTCAAGAAACAATATGGCAGACACAACTGAAGATTCCATTCATAAACAAAAGGCCAAGATGTCAGAAATTGAATTCAGAGTTTGGATTGCAAATAAGATTAATAGAATGGAGGTAAAGTTGGAAATAGAAATAAAAGGAGCATTCAAAAGTTGTCTCAGAAATTAAATGAATTCAAAGACAAAATCACCAAAGATTTTGACACTTTGAGGCAAGAATTTGCGGCGATCAAAGATCTGAGAAATCCCTCAGTAACAGAATGGAGCAAGCAGAAGAAAGGATTTCTGACATTGAAGACAAAGCTTTTGAATGCTCACAAACGCTCAAAGAGGAAGAGAAATGGAGAGCAAAAACAGATCATTCTCTCAGAGAGCTATGGGATAATTTGAAGAAAACTAAATTGCTGAAGGCAACAAAGTTGCTTCACAAGGCACAGAGGCTCTTCTTCATGAGATTATGAAGGAGAACTTTACAGACATACCAAGAGATTCTGAAATTCAGATAGCAGACAGTTTCAGAACACCAGCACAACCCAAACCAAATAAGACATTCCCCAGGCACATCATAATTAATTTCACTAAAGTTAATATGGAGGAGAACATTCTGAAAGCAGCCAGAGGTAAGAAAATCATAACCTAAAAGGGGAAGAACATTAGAACGACTGCAGATCTCTCTGCTGAAACCTTTCAAGCTAGAATAGGGTGGTCATTGACTTTTAATCTCCTAAAACAAAATAACTTTCAACCCAGGATCCTGTATCCAGCTAAACTGAGTTTCATCTATGATGGAGAAATTAAATACTTTAATGACATTCACATGTTGAAGAAATTTGCCATAACTAAACCAGCTCTCCAGGATATTCTTAGACCTATCCTACATAATGACCAGCCCAATCCTCTGCCACAAAAGTAAACTCACTCAGAAACTTTTGATCAATTCCAACTTCCACAGTGGTGAAAGGATTAAAAATGTCCACTGGACTTTCAAAAAATGCAGTACCCAAAATACTACCAAGCTTATCAATATTCTCAACTAATGTGAATGGCTTAAATTGTCCTCTAAAGAGACACAGGTTGGCTGACTGGTTACAAAAACGCAGGCCAGATATCTGTTGATTACAAGAATCTCACCTTACCTTAAAAGATAAATGTAGACTCAGGGTAAAGAGATGGTCATCTATATTTCAGGCAAATGGAAATCAGAAAAAAAGCAGGTGTTGCAATTTTATTCACAGATACAATAGGCTTTAAACTAACAAAAGTAAGGAAACATAAGGATGGTCACTTCACATTTGTTAAGGGTAACATTCAACATGATGAGATTTCAATTATTCACATTTGTACACCCAACCAGAATGTGCCTCAATTTATAAGAGAGACTCTAACAGACATGAGCAACTTGATTTCCTCCAGCTTTGCAATAGTCAGAGATTTTAACACTTCTTAGGCAGTGTTGGATAGATCCTCCAATAAGAAACTAAGAAAGCAATTTTAGACTTAAACTTAACCATTCAACATTTGGATTTAACAGACATCTACAGAACATTTCATTCTAACAAAACCAAATACACATTCTTCTCATCAGCCCATGATCATACTCCAAAATCAATCACATCTTAGGTCACCAGTTTAACCTCAGCAAATTTAAAAGAATAGAAATTATTCCTTGCATCTTCTTGGACCATCATGGACTAAAAGTTGAACTCAGTAACAACAGGAATCTGCATACTCATACAAAAACATGAAAGCTAAATAACCTTATCCTCAATGATAGCTGGGTCATAGACAAGATTAAGAAGGAAATCACCCAATTTTTGGAAGAAAACAATAATGAAGACATGAATTATCAGAATCTCTGGGATATCACAAAGGCAGTTCTGAGAGGGAAATTTATAGCACTGCAAGCCTTCCTCAAGAAAATGGAAAGAGAGGAAGTTAACAACTTAATGGGACATCGCAAGCAACTGGAAAAGGAAGAACAATCCAATCCCAAACCCAGAAGAAGAAAAGAAATAACCAAAATTATAGCAGAATTAAATGAAATTAAAAACAAAAGGATTATACAACAGATCAATAAATCAAAAAGTTGGTTTTTTGAAAAGGTCAATAAAATAGATAAACCTTTGGTGAACCCAACCAGGAAAAAAAGAGTAAAATCTCTAATTTCATCAATCAGAAATGGTAAAGACAAAGTAACAACAGACTCCTCAGAAATTCAGAAAATCCTTAACGAATATTACAGGAAACTTTATTCTCAGAAATATGAAAATCTGAAGGAATTGACCAATACTAAGAAGCACACCACCTTCCAAGACTTAGCCAGAATCAAGTGGAAATGTTGAACAGGTGTATATCAAGTTCTGAAATAGTATCAACAATATGAAATCTCCCTTAAATTAAAAGCCCAGGAGCAGATGGCTTCACGTCAGAACTCTACCAAACCTTCAAAGAGGAACTAGTACCTATATTATTCAACCTTTCCCAAAATATAGAAAAAGAAAGAATACTACCCAACATATTCTATGAAGCAAACATCACCTGGATCCCCAAATCAGGAAAAGACCCAACAAAAAAAGAAAATTATAGAACAATATCATTAATGAATATTGATGCAAAAATATTCAACAAGATCCTAACAAACAGAATAACGCAACACATCAAACAAATTATACACCATGACCTACTGGGTTTTATCCCAGGGTCTCAAGGCCGGGTCAATATATGTAAATGTATAAATATAATTCATCACATGAACAAATTAAAAAACAAAGACCTTATGATCCTCTCAATTGATGCAGAAAAAGCTTTTGATAAAATCCAGCATCCTTTCATGATCAGGACACTTAAGAAAATTGGTATAGAAGGGACATTTCTTAAACTGATAGAGGCCATCTACAGCAAACCCACAGCCAATATTGTATTAAATGGAGTTAAATTGAAATCATTTCCACTTAGTTCAGGAACCAGGCAAGGTTGTCCATTGTCCCCACTGCTTTTTAACATTGTAATGAAAGTGTTAGTCCTTGCAATTAGTCAAGAAAAGGTGATCAAGAGTATCCATATAGGGTCAGAAGAGATCAACTTTCACTCTTCGCAGATGATATGATTATATATCTGGAAAACACCAGGGATTCTAGTACAAAATTCTAGAAGTGGTCAAGGAAGACAGGAGCTTCTCAGGTTACAAAATCAACACTCATAAATCTGTAGCCCTTATGTATATAAAACAATAGTCAAGCTGAAGAAACAGTCAAGGGCTCTATTCCATTCATAGTAGTGCTAAAGAAGATGAAATATTTGGGAGTTTACCTAACAAAGGATATGAAAGATCTCTATAAAGAGAAGTATGAAACTCTAAGAAAAGAAATAACTGAAGATGTTAACAAATGGAAAAGCATACCATGCTCATGGTTGGGAATAATCAACATTGTTAAAATGTCCATACTACCCAAAGCAATACACAATTTTCAATGCAATCCCTATTAAAGCTCCCCTGTCATACTTTAAAGATCTCGAAAAAATAATACTTCGTTTTACATGGATTCAGAAGAACCTCCAATAGCCAACACATTACTCAGAAATAAAAACAAAGTGGGAGAAATTACGCTACCAGACCTGAGACTATACTATAATCGATAGTGATCAAAATAGCATGGTACTGGCACAAAAACAGAGAGGTAGATGT
>CAUYRH010033976.1:0-18061 GCA_963574655.1 Perodicticus potto | reverse complement strand
TGACTTCCTCTCTTTCTGTTTTCTTGATGAAGGCTTCCCATGTTATAAATTTCCCTCTTAGGACTGCCTTTGCAGTATTCCACAGGTTTTGATAATTAGTGTCATCATTATCATTTTTTTTCCAAAAATTTGGTGATTTCCTTCTTAATCTCATCTTTGACCCAGCTATCATTCAGCCTAAGGGTATTTAGTTTCCATGACTTTGTTTGAGTATAAAAATTTTTATTGCTGTTGAGTTCAACTTTTATTCCATGGTGGTCTGAGAAGATACAAGGAATAATTTTTGCACTTTTAAATTTGTTGAGATTAGACTTGTGTCGTAAGATATGATCAATTTTTGAAGATGATTTGTGGGCTGATGAGAATAATGTGTATTCAGTTGTGTTAGGATGAAATGTTCTGTAGATGTCTGTTAAGTCCATTTGTTCTAGGGTCAAGTTTAAGTCTATTCTTTTTTTGTTTATTTCCTTCTTGGAGGATCAATTCATAACTGCCAAAGGGGTGTTAAAATCTCCAACTATTATAGTGCAGGAAGATATTGAATTGTTCATATCTGTTAGGGTTTGCTTTATAAAATGAGGAGCATTCTGGTAGGGTGCATAAATGTTAATTATTGAAATATCTTCATGTTGAGTGTTTCTCTTGACAAATATGTAGTGTCTATCCTTATCTTAATTGATTTAGATCCTATTGTATCTGCAAATAGAATCACAACCCCAGGTTTTCTCTGATTTCCATTTGCCTGCATTATGGATGTCCGTCTCTTAACCCTGAGTCTTTTTTTATCCTTCAAGGTAAGATGAGTCTCTTATATGCAACAGATAACTGGCTGGAGGTTTTGTGTCCAGTCAGCCAACCTGTGCCTCCTTAGAGGACAATTTAAGCCATTCATATTAATTGAGAGAATTAATAGGCATATTAGTGTTTGGGGTGTCAGGCTTTTCAAATGTGCAGTGGATATTTTTAATCCTTTCACCATTGTGGAAGCTAGGTTTTGTTCAATAATTTCTGGGCGAGTTTAGTTTGGTGTTAGACCAGTGTGCTAGTCATTATGGAAAATGAGTCTGAGAATTTCCTAGAGAGCTGGTTTAGTTATGGCAAATTTCCTCAATGTGTGGATGGATGTCAGTAAAGTTGATGTCTCCACCACAAAAGAAACTCAGTTTAGCTGGATAAATGATCCTGGGATGAAAGTTGTTTTGTTTTAGGATATTGAAGTTCAAAGACCATCCTCTTTTGGATGGAAAAGTTTTGACTAATATATCTGCAGTCTTTCTAATATTTCTCCCTTGGTAGGTAATGCTTGCCTCTTGTCTGGCTGCTTGCAGAATTTTCTCCTTAATATTAACTTTGGCAAAGTTAATTACAATGTGTCTAGGATATGCTTTATTCGGATTGAGTCTTACTGTGATTCTGAAACTGTCTACTATCTGAATTTCTGTATCATTTTAATGCTTGGGAAATTCTCCTCCGTAATCTCTAGTAGTAGAGCATCTGGGCCTTTAGGATCATCCTCTTCTTCAGGAATTCCTAGAAAATGAATGTTTGATCGGTTCGGCGCCTGTGGCTCAACGGGCTAAGGCGCCAGCCACGTACACCTGAGCTGGTGGGTTTGAATCCAGCCCGGGCCTGCCAAACAACAATGACAGCTGCAACCAAAAAATAGCCGGGCGTTGTGGCAGACGCCTGTAGTCCCAGCTACTTGGGAGGTGGAGGCAGGAGACTTGCTTGAGCCCTGAAGTTGGAGGTTGCTGTGAGCTGTGATGCCACAGCACTCTCCCCAGGGTGACAGCTTGAGGCTCTGTCTCAAAAAAAAAAAAAAAAAAAAGATGAATGTTTGATCTTTTGGTGTGGCCCCAAAACTCTCTCAGGGAATGATCAGGTTTTTCTCTCCATTTCTCTTCATCTTTGAGCACTTGGGATTTTCAAAAGCCTTGTCTTTAGTTTTAGAGATCCTTTGTTCTGCCTGCTAAACTCTATTACTGAGGGATTCTACTGTATTTTAAAAGCTCCTTGAATAACTTTTTCATTTCCTTGAGCTCAGCTATCTCTTTTCTGATTTTGTCCACATCCTTGGTGATTTTGTCTTTGAATTAATTAATTTCTTTTTTTTTATTTGTTTGTTTGTTTGTTTTTTGTGGGTTTTGGCTGGGGTTGGAGTTGAACCCACCACCTCTGGCATAAGGGGCCGGCACCCTACTCCTTTGAACCACAGGTGCCACCCAGAATTAATTAATTTCTTGAGACTACTGTTGCACAACTCTTTGGATTTCTATTTCCATATTTTCCTACATTCTATTCATTTTATTTGCCATCCATATTCTGAATTCTATTTCTGACATGTCAGCCATTTGTTTATGAATGGCATCTTCTGATGAATCTCCTTTGTCATTCCTTGGGGGAGTTGATCTACTGTGATTATTCATGTTGCCAGAGTTCCTCTGCTGGTTCTACCCCATGATTATTTTCTGCAGTTTGGCTAATAAAACTGGTAGGGTGAGATTGGATTGATAGCTCCAGGAATTGTAGTTAACAAATTGTACTTTACCAAAGAGCTGGGACTAGTGATTGTGGCTTTTTCCCTTTACAGCTCTACAAAGGTCCTTTTCAGGGCTATAATCAAAGACTCTGAGGATTTGATTGGTGTGATAGGGCTAGCTGACTCTGTTTTATAGTCAACTAGTCTCTATCTAATACTAATGAACTGTGGATTTAGGCTGAAATTTCAGCTGAAGAGAGATACAAACAACTGAGACATCCCACCCCACCAGGGACCACTGGAGAAGTGAATCCATCCCTCCCACTACAATACAATCACAGCTCAACTTTGAAGGGTCCCTGAGTGGACAGCCAAGGTCAAGAGTTCAAACCTGATTGTTTCAGACAGCACAATCACTGCTCAACTGGGAGAGTTCAAAAGGTCTCCGGCAACCATACAGCTGGGATCCATAGGCAGCTCTGTCCTGAAAACCCAAGAGGCCAGAGTCTGTCTACCTCCAGTGCTTAATGGAGTCAGGAAGGTATATCCAGCCAAAAGGTCAGTCCAGGGGTGTCGGTGCCTCCATTCCCACCTTTCACAACAGCCATGCACTGCCACTGGTAGCCCCATAGGGCTGGGGCCCAGCTCCATCCAGTGAGCTATAGCACCAGGGATAAGTGCCTGATAGAATCAAAGGGGAATCAGTGCCTCCCTTCCTGCTGCACACTGCGACCAGCACCCCAAAGGGCTAAAGCCTATTTCTCTCCGGTGTTCAACAGAATCTGGGAAATGGTCAAACAGAGTCTGTTCCAGGGCAGACCAGTGGGCACTTTTGCATGGTGTTTTTCTTTCCCACACATTCTGTGCTACTGCCACAGCTGCACTCCATTACTAGCAATCCTGAGGGGTTGAAGCCCAGCTCCTTCTGGTGGTCAACAGAATTGGGGATGATGTGCTCCACCAAAGTCTAACCTGGGGCATGAACCCCTCCGCCTGTTGCAGCAGTGCAGTGCTTTTCTTTCTCCCACTTGTCCCTCTCTCCCCACTCCTCCCAACTTCCACTTGAGTCACTGCTTCCATGCAGCTGTTCAGTGGCCTGCACAATGCCCAGGTCTCTCAAGGAATTGCCAGACATTCTGGCCTCTTCAGGGGACAGGCTTTCAGATCACTAGGTGAGGGGGAAAGTGAGGACTAGGAGTTCAGAATTGTGGGGAATATATTTGTTCAATATTATGCTGGGTAGGAGAATCCCTAGGCTCATAGGTGGGACCTCTCTAGAGAAGCAGGCCTAGTGTTTAGTGGCTCTCTCCTGTGGGGCAAAATAAGAGGTCTTTTGTCCACTGCTTGCTTATAAAGAATACAGAGTGAGCCACTCTCTTGGGAGGGGTCTCTCACCCACTTGGCAGTGGGTTTTGTATGTGGAATTTGTTTCCTTGGTGGCACAACTTGCCTCAGCTGGATGATGTGCACTCATCAATCTTCTTTCTTAGCTCAGCTCCTGATCTTCAGCTTTATTAAGTTCATTCTGTCCATTATCTCTCCCTCTGGAAGGGATCCTCTGTTGAAAGCTGGCTCCAGTTGGCCATCTCACCTTCTCTCCCCATCCTGAGAACAACTTATTGAAAATATTCTCCTTTCCTCAATGCATGTTGTTGATGACTGTCAAAAATAAGTTGGCTTTAAATGTATGGATTTATTTATGGGGCCTTTATTCTGTACCATTGGTCTGTGTGTTTGTTTTTATGCCAGTACTCTGCTGTAATAAGCTGTAGTATAGAATTCTAGTATATTTTGAACTCTGGTAGTGTGATGCCTTCAGCTTTCTTCTTTTTCTTCAAGATTTTTTTGGCTATTTGAGGTCTTTTATGGTTTCATAAGAATTTTACAATTGTTTTTCTATCTCTGTGATGAATGTCATTCGTACTTTGATAGAGATTGGATTGAATGTGGATAATGTGTATGATTTTTAAAATGTATGGACATTTTAACAAAATTAATTCTTCTAATTCATGAGCATAGCATATCTTCCCATTTATTTCCTGGAAAATGCTTTCTAGGCCTTTTTCTCTTTCATTTCCTTTAGAAAATCCCATCATGGGGAATTATGGTGTCCCATAATTTTCATAAGCCTTCTTCACTATTTTTTAATCTTTTTTTCTTTTTATAGTCTCAATAATTTTATGTGTTTTATCTTCAAGCTTGGTGCTTCTTTACTCTGTTTGATTAGGCTGTCATTGATATTTTCTGATAATTTTTTAGCTCATTTATTATATTCTTTATTTCTATAATTTTTATTGTTTTTAAAATTATTTTTATTTCTCCAATATCTCTTATTGCTATATTGTGTTTGAATTTAATTTAGTATTCTATCCATATTTTCTAGTGATTTCCTGAACTTGTTTAAGGATGTTATTATGAATTCTCTGTCCAACATTTTATAAATCTTTAATTCATTTGCATCTATTGCTGGAGCTCTGTTGGTTTCTTTAGTGGTGCTATATTTTCCTTTTTTCATAATTCTTTACATAGATGCTTATTAACTTGAGGAGATATCCACTTCTTCCACTTTTGCAGGTGTTCTTTGATGGTGTTAGACCTTTACTATATAATAACTGAACTTAAATGCTGGATGTTATTTATTTCCATTCTGGGAGGAATTATAGTGAGCACTAGAACTAAATTACTGCACTGCCATAATGTCCTAATTTGAGAAAACTTATAGTGAGCACCAATATAAAATATTGCCCTGGAAATATATTACTGCCTTGCCATTTTTTCTCATTCTAGGTAAGTCTTAAGTGGACACTGGAACTTATTCCTGACGTTTTAGTCATTTTCAGGTCAGGAAAAGGCTCCACAGAAGCAGCTTGGCTTTGTAGAAAATCCTGCCAGGGATTCAGGCCTTACCACAGGATTGTGTCATTGTGTTCCCTGAAATACTAGGGCTTAATCCAGTCTCTTCAGCATGGCATCCTTGTTGATCAGAGCTCAGAGTAATTACCAGGATCTCCATGACAATCGCTATTATCAGCTCCCAGCTCTTTGTCCCCAGTTGACGTCAAATGGTTCAGCCCTCTTTGCAATCCCCGTGGTTTTTGCAAGATGGGACTAGAGTGAACTTCCCATGAAGATTATCAGACCAGTGAAGAGACTGAAGTTTCACTTCCAATTCCCTCCTCTCAGTTTGGAAATCATGGTTCCAGGGAAATTCTGTGTGAGTGGCATTATGCCAGCTTGAGGAATGGACAGCACAGTTTGAAATTACTATGACTTCTCTTAATTCTGTGTGCCCAGGGGTATTTCTGTTTCTTCCTGAGTTCTATTGAACTCAGGTTCTTTTTATTGTCTTTGAATAGTTTCTAGCTGTTCTTTTGTGGGAGTAGTGATACAGGGGAATTGTCTATTCTACCATCTTGCTGACATTCTTCCCAAACTCTTATTACCATCACATTGGCAATTAGGTTTCAGCATATGAATGAATGGAGAGACACAATCATTCTGATCATAGCAAATACTGACAAGGATAAAAAGAGAGAAAACAAATCACCACAATGAAAAATGAAACAGAGAATAACACTACATATCTTTAAGCTATTAAAAGGAAACTCTATAAATAACGTTATGCTTCTAAGTTTGATTATTTAGAAGAAATGAATCAGTTTCTTGAAAATCATATTGCCCAAACTGAACCAAGATGAATTAGATAATCTGAGCAGTTTTAAACCATTAAAGAACCTGAATCTAATTAAAAATATCCAGAAAGAGAAATCTCTAGGCAAAGATGGTTTTATTGGTGACTTTTGCCAAATATTTAAATAAGAATTAATACCAATTTTAACAATCTCTTCCAGATAACAGAAGGAGAGGAGACACTTCCAAACTTATTCCAAACTCATTTTATGAGACCAGCATTTTTCTTCTACCAAAACCAGATAAGGACAATGCAAAAGAAGTAATTTGTAGTAATCTCTCAAATACTTAGATGCACAAAGCCTTACAAAACATTAAATAAACCAAATTCTACAATGCATTAGAAAATATACTATGACCAAATGGAATTTATTTCAGGTATACAAAACTGGCTCATTATTAGAAAATCAATCCATGTAATCCACCATATCAGTGTGCTAAACAAAAATAATCATATTAATTGACACAAAATTGTGTGGAAAAATTCAATCCACATTCATGATAAAAACTCTAAGCAACATAGGAATGGGAGGGGTACTTAACTGAATAAAAAGCATCTATAAAATAATCTAAAGCTAACATCATACTTAATGGTAAAAAAATAACTTTTTTTTTTCCTGTAAGGTCAAGAACAAGGCAAGCACTACTACTGTGTCTTTCCTTGTGCTGATAATGCCTTGATTACTGTAACTTTATGGTAAGTTTTGAAACCTTTATGAATTTCCTATATTACTTCATTGTTCTTGCCTATTTGCTTTTTATAGCTAAGCTTTAAAATAGTTGTGTCAATTTACAAAGATAGGACTTTTGAATGGGATTGTGTTAAATCTTTAAATAAATTTGTTAAGAAGTACAATTTCTAAAGCATTTGCTTTTCTCTTTCAGCAATATGGCATATTGCTTCATTTTTTCAAATGTTTTCTCTTGTTCAGTCTTAATCACAGAGAGATTCCATATTTTCTTGTTAGATCTGTGCCTTTTAGACTTTATGATATTTGATATCATCGATTTAATATTTGAACTTCAAAAGTACTTTCTGGTTTGTATGCAAGTAATTTATTTTTGTGTATTCATATTTATCCTGACATTTTATGACACTCTTTAATTCTAAAAGGTTTTCTGTTCACTTTCTTAGACTGTTACATACATATCTGCAGATAATAGTTACTTCCTACCTTTTTTTTTTTTCTTTTGAGACAGATAGAACTTCACTCTGTTGCCCCAGACTAGAATGCCATGGCATCATAGCTCACAGCAACCTCAAAATCCTGGGCTCATTAGATCCTCTTGCCTCAGCCTCCTCAGTAGCTGGTACTACAGATGCTCGCCACAATGCCCAGCTAGTTTTTCTATTTTTTGTAGTAATGGGGTCTAAGTTTTGCTGAGGCTGGTCTTGAACTCCTAAATTCAAGCAATCCACCTGCATTAGCCTCCCAGAGTGCTAGTATTATAGGTGTGAGCCAACATGCCTAGCTTATTCTTTATTTCTGCAAGTTTGTCTATTATTTGGTTGTCTATCTCATTATGTTATTACATTGACAAGAACTTTCATCAGACTAGAGCATAAGATTAGCACAAAAGTGCAGGAGACTACATAGAATGGACAGTTTAGAGGTATTCCACCTCAGGAACTGGTGTACTTACATTTTAACTCCTATTCATCATATAGTCACACAACTGGTATGTGGTTGGGGATGAAGAAGACGCCAAGGCACTTGAAGCCTGTCACAAAGTGGACAAAACAGTCTCTGAAGACCCAAGAAAGTTCTCAGGCACAGAAATTCAGGTGCTGACAGTTAGAAATTCAGCACCAAGAGAACTCAAGCAAATATAGGTAGGGCCCTAGCAACATCTACTTGAGGCTTCCTTTCTCACTTCCCTACACTCTTTATCCTCACAAATTCTTACTGCTTCCCCATCCCCTCCACACACATCCTTGTATGGAGGTCATTGTGGGTAAGTATAAAAAAAAGAGAGAAAGAGAAAGATATGATTCTCTGGAATTTGAGAGTGTCTGACTCTGTGAGTTTCTAAGGCACAGAAGTCACTGTCATTCCACTGATGCTGAATCAGTCCTAGGCAACATTCTTCCCATGAAATAAAAGCATTTTATTTGAGCAAAACATACAAAAAATGGCTCCACAGAGGAGAGGCTGGCACTGTTAGCAACAACAAGAGTGATTTGGAGCATAACTTTTCTCTGCAGTGGTGATGCTAGGCCTCAGAGAGCAAGGCTGACTCATAGGGCCTTCCAGCTACTTGGATCCGGGAGAAGCAACTTCATGGACTAATTAATATCTCCTCACAACTCTGGCTTCAAATACTGCCAAAATTTCTCATGTTCTTGAGAAGTAGTAGGATGAACATGAGGATTTCTTAACTTTTTTTTCTTCTGATTCCTTTCAATTTGTACTCTATAATAATTCCTAAAAACAAAATAGAACTTCCTGCTCTTTGAATGAATGACTTTTATATTGTAGGTTTTGTTAATCTCCTATCGTTTATATTCTGGTCTCCTTGTCAATGTACTTCCTAATCATAACATCCACTTAAATAATCTCCTGCCATTGTGAATGATCCCTCTGATCTGCAGTCTTTTTCAGGGTGTCCTTTAAATCAGAATCCACTTAATAGAATGTGTAATATCATTCTAACTTGGAAAGGTTTTCCTGAAGCATTTGGTGTTGACAAAAGAGGACTAAAGAAGGGAATATTAAAGAAGTAAAATGTTTGCTATTAGATTGGCACTCACTTCCAATTATAGTCATCATTATTGCTATTGAAATTTTAAGCTAATATTTATTGAACATAATACTAATGAATGGAATGATATTAAGCATCTGGATACAGCCCCAGATTTAGACCTGCAGGAATTTACTTTATATGTATAACAGAAAGATAGATGGCAAAAGATATGAAGCCTCAAATAATAATGTACCTCTTTTGATCAGTCAAAGACTATATAGATATAGGCTTTATTAATCCCTTCAAGAAAGCTAAGAATTTATCAGTAATTCTATACCTTTTTGGTTTGTATAATATTGGTCTCTAGAAACTCAGAATCCAAATAAAATTTGTATGTTTTGTTTCATGGCACTTATCACAATTATAAGTAAAAAGTGAATTATGTAATTGGTACCTTGTTGCCTGTCTCTCCGAATAGAATTTAAGTTCCATGAGAATGTGATCCATACTTTTGAACAAAGCCAAATGTACTTTGCTTTCAAACTTGAAGAACTTAAGAATAAAACCCTTTCAAAAGCAAAAAGTACACCATTTGAGTTAGTAACAATGGATGGCCAGGATGTTGGAACTTGTGATGAAATGTCAATTAGCAATTACAGAGATTACCACTGCTGTTGTCCTTTCAAACTGGAACATTGAGCATGGCTAATTTCATTACCAATAGAGAAAGAAAAGCATCCAGTTAAATTACTTTTCTCTTTCAAACACTTTATAGCTAACATAAAGCATACAGCTCAAAGATATGATGTAAATATTGCTTACTTCAGGTGGAAGGTGAAGCTTGATCCAGATATTTAGTAAAGATTAAGTAAAATTAGATTTTAAAATTACTATTTTATTTTTACTTTCTTTTACTGAGCTTCTATCTTCATCTTATTTATAGTTACCCATTTATATAAAGCAAATTGAATATGTATATCACATTAATCTGTATAACTATACAGAGATGATAATTTTAAATGGAAACCAAATTTCTACTGGTGGAGTTTGCCACTGGTATTGAAATTTAGGAGTGTGGTAAACAAAGATTTGTTTTAAACCAATGGCTACTTTGGAAAAAAATATAGTTTAGGAATTCAACAAGGGTTACAGAAATCATACAAAGAAATGAGAGCTGGATTATAAAATGATAAGACAAATTTTTAGAGAGATTTCCTTTATTTTCATTTCTAAGGTAGTTGTAGAATTTGTTATTAGTTAAAGGTCCAGTGAAGGTAAGGAGTTGTGTACTTGGCTACTACTAGAATGTTTTTCAAAAATCTGGTCCTGAATGACAGCTATGGGAATGGAGGATTGTAGCTAAGAATAGAGTGGAGAAAAACATTCACATACTAGTTCCCGAAGAAAGAACTCAATGTTTATATAAGGCAAAAACAAAAATAAAACACAATATACCATTCAAGAATCCTTAGTCATAGAATGAAGTGGCTTTTATAGGGGAAATAGACAAGCACAGGTGTTTGGAATGTTGTACAAATATGCTCTATATGAATAGGGCCTTTATTTGAAATAGAGCAGAAGTACCAAAAATGGTGCTGAAAAAAATCTGCTTCTTTGAGAAAAGCAAGGAACCTTCTAGAAATATTTTTATTTAAAATAGACTAACTTATTGAAAATTTATTTTTGAGCTTCAATCAACAAGGTATCGGAAGTTCTTTAATCTTACTCACTAAGCAATGTCAAATGACTTTAAAATATCAAGGAGAACTACGTTGGCAACAGTAGCTTAAGGGAAATCAGGACATGGAGATGACCAGAAAATAACTCTGGAAACATTGACTAATAGGAGTTATTGTATGCCCATCACCAACCTCAAGCAGTTTTCTATGATTTGGTGATGAGATAGTAATTTTAGATCTAAATTCTTGGTGTCCATTGTTGAATCTAGCTATATTACATGATTTTTAAATTATATCAATATTTATATACATGTCTTTTGTTCCACAGTTAACAAATTGTATGTTTTTACCTTGTTAGAATTTCCAACCGCAGCAAAAGAACTATATAGCTTGCAAATTCAATCCTAAGAGCTAATGGAGACCATTAAAGTCCACTTCTAACATCTAAAATTTTTGCAATCTGGTTCTGACTCTCATTATAAGAACTTTTTTATTTAAAAATCAATAGTGTTCCACTTCTTAATCATTTTGAGATCAATATTAAATAACCAAAGCAGCTCTTGAAAAGGCGATTTAGCAATAAATTTTAACCTAAACCAGAATTGGAACAAATTGATTATATTCGAGTCTCAGCAATCTTCTCCACTATGTTTTATTACATTAAACCATTGCTATTATATTTAACACTACATAGGGTGACAGGACAAGGTAACTAATGTTCCCTACAGCTTTCATAAAAGCCAAAAGGGAGAGTTTTGTGGTAAACACACACTCAAAAAACTTATTGCTGTAAATTGCAGAAGGGCTAAATTATTTTGGGAGAAGATGAACCCCTTCAATAATTCATTCTGCCAGTGTAGGCAGCAGGAAAGATTCTCTGGAACTAGTTAATAGCATTGGCAGTCATTGAGTTTTTGAGAGCAACAAAATAGAAACATGCAAGATGATATTCTTCCACTGTAAGACAAAGTGGTAAATAAGACTATATAGATATAGGCTTTATTAATCCCTTCAAGAAAGCTAAGAATTTATCAGTAATTCTATACCTTTTTGGTTTGTATAATATTGGTCTCTAGAAACTCAGAATCCAAATAAAATTTATATGTTTTGTTTCATGGCATTTATCACAATTATAAGTAAAAAGTGGATTATGTAATTGGTACCTTGTTGCCTGTCTCTCCTAATAGAATTTAAGTTCCATGAGAATGTGATCCATATATGTCATCTTTGTCAGTGTATTCTGCCTATTACTATTTAATATATCTGGCAAATAAAAACCACTCAATACTATTTGTTGAAAAAATACAGAAATTGAATGCATGAGTCATTATTTAATAGAAATATAAAATAGGAACAATTTATAAATAAGTACATTTACAACATTCGACAAAATCATAAATAGTTCCCATCCCTCAGTGATGTTTTTGCAAATGGTCTCTTAAAACTCACTGCAGTCAAAAGATATATTCTGTAATAACCTCATGTGCTAAAACACCTTGACCCACCAGACAATACAAAGCAATAGCATACCGTTCACTCAGAAGTAGGCTCTGGGAGAGAGTTTACCCTTGGTTTCAAGAGGTTGTGGGTTGGTGCATAGAGGACCTAATTCACCCAGGCACATTCACATAACCACTGCCACCAGATTGATTTTCCCTATCTCCCACTCAAAAGAGACACTGAGATAAATACCTGTATGTATATATTTTGTTTGGGAGATGATGTAAGGCCATATACGTGAGAAAGTAGGGAAAGCAAGACAGGGAGGAAAAAGGTAATAGAAAGTGCATTAAAGGACAGGTTATTTCAGTGGAAAACTGAGGCTCAATCCTGAGGGCAACTGTGTCAGTCAGAGAGCTCCAGAGAAACAGGATCAATTGGTTCAGCATATATATACAGAGAGTGTCAAAAACATGTATACACATTTTAAGAAAGGAAAAATCTGTATTAAAATTGTAATACTCAATATATATCAATAACAAAAGACAAATACAAGTCACATTTTGAGCACCTCTTGTAATGTCAGAAGTATATATACACACACACACACATATATATGTATGTATATACATGTATATATACAGAAAGAGACAGAGATCATGGGAATTGGCTCACAAGATTATAGAGGCTAAGAACTTTCATTCTACAAGCTAGAAAAGCAAAAAAGGTGGTTATATAACTCTCAGTACTAGTCCCAAGGCTTAAGGACTAGGAGCTCCAATGTCTGAGGCCAGGGAAGGATACAAGATGGATGCTTCAGTGCAAAAGAGAGTTTAAATTGGCCTTCCTCCACAATTTCGTTCTATTCAGGCCCTCAATGAATTGGATGATGCCTGCCACAAATGGTAAGGGTGATATTCTTTATTGGGTCCACCTATTCAAATGCAAATCTCTTCTAGAAACACATCAAGAAATAATGTTTCATACTATTTGAATATCCCTTAGCCCAGTCAAGTTCACACATAAGTTAATCATCCCATGACTCCTCAGTGAAACTATATGAAATATACTCTGGACTTTCCTATAGAGGAATGGGGAGGCTAAATCATTTTATACAGCAACCCTGATCCCCTATTGTTTGAAGATTGTCTTGAAGAGCATTAGCTTTCTGCAACTTCCATTTATATCTATGTATGTATACCTAAGGAAGACCGCATGATACAAGAGAAAACTCTCAAGCAGAGGAGCAGGGAGCCATAGCGAACTGAGAGGTGAGTCAAAGGGTTATGGTGCAGGGTAGCAATCATGTCTGCTCAACCACTTCGTTACATTTTATGCTTTCATATTTACAAAGCTCATCTTCATGTGTTCATAATTGAATTTTTACAATTACTCTATATTGTTGGAATTATTTCTAATATTCCTTATGCATTTTGTATTTAAAGAAATTGACATTTTAGGGAAGTGAAGTTCTCTTCTTCAGGCACCAAGCAGCTGAGGTAGGTTTTTATCTTGGTCCTTTGGCTTCAAAGTCCATATACTTTGCCTCAGGTTACATTACCTCAGAAAAGATAAGTCGTTTGCTTCCAAATAAAAAGTGTAATCAGTACATGATGTGCCACCCTCATAATTTATATTAATGTCAGTTTCTGCCTCTTGCAACAAAGGCAGAGAACAATGGTCCACATTTAAGGTTGGGGCTAAAAATAGGGCCCATCAAAACAGTTGACTACAAAAGGCTCGGCTCTAACTGAAAATAATTCTGTTAGACGGAACCCATCAGAGTGGTTTGTTCAGTGAGGTGCAATGAAATCACTAAACTTTTTTTTTTTTTTTTTGCAGCTTTTGGCCGGGGCTGGGTTTGATCCCACCACCTCTGGCATATGGGGCCGGTGACCTACTCCTTTGAGCCACAGGCGCCACCCTCAACTTTTTTTTAACAGAAAAGAAATGGGTTTTTTAGGGAAAAGCCATTTGAGGAGAAATAAAGTGTCATTAACCAACCTGTTGAATAACACCAAACAAATGCTAGCAGATGGTCATGTTTCCTAGAAACAAATATACAAGTCTCTTTTTCTTCAATTATTTGGAAACTTTCACAACGTAAGTGTAAAGGTCCTGTACTGTGTTTAGTCATATCTCTTATCTCTAGGAAGCTGAATTATTTTTGATTTTCATCAGACTAACACATTAGTCTGTTTTAGTCTGCATGTTATAACTGCTATTAATTGTATAGGACAAATACAGTTACGTATTACTGATTTTAGAAAGTGTGTACGAATCCATATGCTAAGTAGGTAAAATTTGCACAAAGATTTTGACATTATTTTTCATAGGTGACACATTCTCCTAAAAGAAGATTTTGGCACTGCAGAAAACTGTTTTTTTTTATAGTATAATGTGAACACTGGGACTGTTTCATCTAAGGTCTTTTCAAGATTAAGACTTCACAATTGTGATATTTAAAAAAGTATATCAATACTAGGAAACTCTAAGAAAATCTTTTCAGCTGCACCAGCCCTCTGTTTACCTTCTCTGGTTACACACACATATTCTAATCTCCCATGTGGAAGTATTGGCTAAATTTTATTTTTCACAAAATGGCATGATAAGCTAGAGCACACCAGACTCTTGAGAATTCTAAGACTCATTATGCCTTCCTACACCAGCTACCCCCTCCCTTGCTTCTCCTTCTTCTTAGCATATAGAGAAGGTGAGAAGCAAAGAAGCAAAGTAAACACAAGAAAAGATAATGTCATTCTACTCTGTGTTGGATTTCTTACTCTTCATGATAAAAGAATAATGTCTTTTTGTTGAATGATTTAGCATTTTGATCCTTCCCTTCCAGAAAAGAGATGAATAAATACTCAGGGAGACTTCACAGTTATCATTTTTCTATCAGAAAAAAAAATAGTAATTAATAAGTAGGCAATTTCTCCATAATCTTGATTTTATTCATTTTCCTATGATTTGCACTTCTGTGTGTATATGTGTATATTTGAAAAACAGTTAGTATCATCTCTTGTTCAGAACAAAGTTGATAAAAATGTTATAAGCTCCTTGGATGCAGGGATCAAAGATCAAATCTATTTAATTTAATGTGTTACTCTCAGTGCTTTGCACTATGCTTGGTGCTGAATGAATTAATTAATAGATGAATTAGTGATACTTAGTGGAATTAATTAATAGTGAGTAAAACAAAAGAAATCAAAACCTGAGATCAAAATATGAGTCTCACTTTAGAGTCTTACTTTTCTGCACAGCTACCAAATAACACACAAAAAAATGACAGATAAAGTTTATTCAGTTTTCCACATTCCCTAGGGTACATGGTATGGCTGAACCAGGAAATACATTTGATTTTTTTAAATTCCATACTGTTCTTAAAATTCTTCATCTGTTCAAGTTTCTTGACTCTTCTCCTTGGCAAAAGTTATCTACCCTGACACAGTTTCTCTCTTTTAAATGGATTTGAGAAACCCGAGTCCTTCAATTCATAAGTTTAAATCCTTGTAGTAGAAATAGCAGAGGTCTTGGCTTGGCACCTGTGGCTCAATGGGTTAAGGCGCCAGCCATGTACACCTGAGCTGGCGGGTTCGAATCCAGCCTGGGCCCGCCAAACTACAATGGTGGCTGCAACCAAAAAATGGTCGGGCGTTGTGGAGGGTACCTGTTGTCCCAGCTACTTGGGAGGCAGAGGCAGGAGACTCGCTTTAGCCCAGGACTTGGAGGTTACTGTGAGCTGTGATGCCACCGCACTCTATCCAGGGTGACAGCTTGAGGCTCTGTCTCGAAAAAAAAAAAAAAAGAAAGAAAGAAAAGAAATAGCAGAGGTCTTATCCTTTTATTTCTTCCTCAACTCTCTCCCACCCACACATAGACCACTTGGAAGAATGATTTGAAAAAAATAAAAATTTTCATGCTTTAGACTATATCAATAGCAAAAGACAGCAGAAATATTGTTTCTAATAACTGTAAATTAATGCAATCGCTTTGGAAAACTATATGGCAGTATCTAGTAAGAGGACCATAAGCACACTCTATAACCCAGCATTTCCACTCACAGGTAGAAGCACAAGACAAAATGCATAAACATATTCACCAAAAGCTATATACAAGTATATTATAATGCTATTTGTAATATTCCCAGACAAGAAACTACACAATCGTCTTTCAAAAGTACAAAGGAAAATAAACCAAGGTATGTTCAAATAATAGAATATTATGTAGCAATGAGAATAAATAATTTCCAACTACACAAAAAAGCATAGAAAATCTTTACAAATTCTTGAGTGAAAGAAGCCAAGCATAAAAAAAGTATGTACTGTTTTTCTATGTAAATGAATTTTAAAAGCAGATAAAACTAACTTATGTGGTTAAAAGTTAGGAATCAAAGAACTCTTTGTTTTTTCCCTTTTTGTCCCTTACTTTTTAATTTCAGATTAATGTGAGGGTACAAACAATTAGGTTACAATGTTTACATTCGTTAGATAGACTCCCTGTTATAGTTGTGTCCTTCACATAATAGGTGAGCCATATACCTTTACATTGTGCCCATCAAGTGGGAGCACATCGATGACCCTCCCTCCTCCTCTCTCCCTGCTCCCTGTTTCCCCTCCCCGCCAACTTGAACTGAATTGAATTTTTCTCCTAGGTTGGCATGTATTAGATCAGGGGTTCTCAACCTGTGGGTCACAACCCCTTTGTAACAATGAAAATACGTCGTGGCCTTTAGGAAGGTTGAGAACCACTGTATTAGATCATCTACTTGCTTCATATTAGTATTGTAGACATTGGATACTTGCTTTTTCATTCTTGTGTTACTTTACTGAGAAGAATGTGTGTTTCAACTCCATCCAGGTTAATACAAAAGATATAAAGTTCCCATCATGTTTTATGGCTTACGAGTATTCTTTGGTATACGTAGACCATAGGTTATTAATCCATTCCTGGGTTGATGGGCATTTAGGTTGCTTTCACATCTTGGAGATTGTAAATTGAGCTGCAAGAAACAATCTAGTGCAAACGTTCTTATAATACAATATACTTTTTTCTTCTGGGTAGATGCCTAGTAGTGGGATTGTGGTGTCAAGTGGGAGGTCTAATATGAGCTCTTTGAGGGTTTTTCATACTTCTTTCCAAAGAGGATGTATTAGTTTGCAGTCCCACAAACAGTGTAAAAGAGTTCTCTTCTCTCCATATCCACGCCAACGTCTGCAACTTTGGAACAGTGTGATGTGGGCTAGTCTCACTGGGGTTAGGTAATATCTCAGGGTGGTTTTGATTTGAATTTATCTGATGATTAGGGATGATGAGCATTTTTTCATATGATTCTTAGTCTGTCATCCGTCTTGCTCAGAGGAAGTTCTGTTCATGTCTCTTACACAGTGATAGATGGGACTGTTCACTCTTTTTTCTTTTTTTAATTAGTATGAGTTCTCTGTAGATTCTAGTTATTAACCCTTTGTCAGATTCATAGCTTGCAAATATCTTTTCCCATTCTGAAGGTTGTCTATTCGCTTTAATTGTTGTATCTTTAGATGTACAGAAGCTTTTCAGTTTAAGTCCCATTTGTTTACTTTCATTATTATTGCAATTGCCACAGAAGTCTTCTTCATTAAATCTTTCCCCAGGTTGACAGCCCTAAGAGTTTTTTCCCATGCTTTCTTCCAGGAATTTTATTGTTTCATGTCTTAGATTTAAATCTTTTATCTATCTTGAGTTAACTTTTGTAAGTGGTGAAAAATGTGTGTCCATTTTCAGTCTTTTACTTGTGGTCATCCAGTTCTCCCAGTACCATTTATTAAATAGGGGTTCTTTTCCCCAGTGTATGCTTTTGTTTGGTTTATCAAAGGTCAGATGGTGATAAGAGACCAGTTTCATCTCTTGATTTTCTATTATGTTCCAAATGTCTATGTGTCTATTTTTTGTGCCAAAACCATGCTGTTTTGTGGACTTGTAATATAACCTGAACTCTGGTAAAGTGATGCCTCTGACTTTATTTTTATTACTAAGAATCTCTTTGGCTATATGGTTTTTTTTTTCTGGTTTCATATGAAATGAAGAACTAATTTTTTTTTAGTTCTTC